>CM076571.1:886903490-887090623 GCA_034641835.2 Pinus albicaulis
AATCTTTTAATTCTTTCTATGGAGATATGACCTAGTCTCTGGTGCCATAGTTTAGAGGAATATTCATTAATAACACATCTTTTAGTGCCAGTGTGAACATGCATTGAATCATAAGTGACATCTTTTTGTAAATTAATGCAGTAAAGAACATTAGACAAAATACCATTCCCAACACAATCAGATTTATAAAATAAATTTAGGGATATTTCTGAAAAGTTAAAGGAATATCCAAAACGTACAAGCCTTGAAACTGAAATCAAGTTTCTAGAAAAACTTCATACATAAAAGGTCTTTTCTAATTCTAAAACAAAGCCACTGCTTAAAGTTAAATAGCATGTTCCTATAGCTTCCACATGTGAGCCCATCTTGTTTCCTGATAAGATGCTTCGCTCACTGCCCACTAGCTTCCTTAGGTTTTGCAAACCCTGCAAGGAATTTGAAATGTGAATTATTGATCCAGAATCAATCCACCAGGTGTTAATATTGACATTAACCATATTAGATTCATAAAAAACAAACGAGATTGGATTACCTTTATCTGCAATCCATTTCTGAAATTTGGTGCATTCATTCTTCATGTGTCCCTTCTTTTTATAGAAGAAACACTTGGAATCCTTCTTGATATTGGCTTGGGGAGGTATTTTTCCTTTCCCTTTCCGATTGGCTTGAGATTTTCCCTTTCCTCGGGTTGCCAACATTGCACTTTCTCCCATTTCCATCACCAGTCTCTCTTCCTCTTGAACACACATGGTCATGAGTTCATTAATTGACCATTTATCGTTATGTGTGCTGTATGAGATTTTGAAGGGTCCATATTGGTGCGGAAGGGTGTCCAGGATGTAGTGCACCAGGAAAGACTCTGATATTTCAACCTCGAGTTTCTTCAATTGAGCCACAGTGTCCCTCATTTGCATGATGTGCTCGCGCACACCTTTCACACTGGTGAGCCTTAGGGATGAGAACTTCATGATTAGGGTACTTCCTAGTGCCTTATTTGAAGTGACGAATTGATCATGAATGGATTTTAGCAAGTCTTGGACCTTTTCATGCTGATCAATGGAACCATGAATACCAGCTGAAATTTTAGTCTTAATGAACATCATGCTCAGGTGATTAGATCGTTCCCATCGTTCATAAAGCGTGATGACTGCTGTAGTGTTGGTATTAGTGAGTTTCGGTGGTTCATATTCCCTAATAGCATAGTCTATGTCCATCCACCCAAAATGAAGGAGAAGTCTCTCCTTCCAGAACTTATAGTTATCTCCCTTAAGTTCAGGGATATCAGAATGAATTTCAGAGAAATTTGCAGGTTGTACAACTGCATAAAATTAAAAATCACATGCTTATGTTAAAATTGAGGCATAAATAAAATTTCATGCTTTACCAATAGAGGAAAAGAGATATCAACGCCTTAGAAATGATCCACTTCGAGGGGGAAACCTCCAATACATTACATAAATGAAAAATTCTTGGATGATACAATTTACAAAACCTCCTTTATATATATAGGAGTCCATGGGGCCATAATGTAATCCTAGTGGGCCACAATGTAATCCTAGCCGACCTAACAATAGTAATTTAAGGGCACAATAATAACAAAATGGGGGTTACAAGGGTACAATAATAACAATAAGGGGGTTACACTAACAACAATAAGGGACTATACTAGTAATATAGGGACCTAACATGCCCCTCTCCTTCAAAAAAGTATTATCCTCAACACTTGAGTAGCTCTGGGTGCTTCTGTATAAAATTCTCATCCTCCCATGTAGAATCTTCAGTGGGTAAGTTCTTCCACTTGATGAGATACTCTGAAATTGATCGATTCCGTAGTTGTCGAGTTCTTGTTTCCATGACCGCTTCTGGTTCCAATATGATTTTTCCTTCCTCATCGAGTTCTGGCAATATTGTTTGAACTGGAAGATTTTCTCCTATAACCTTCTTTAAGCATGAAACATGGAAAACTGGATGTACTCGCGAAGAAGCAGGAAGCTCCAATTTGTATGCCATAGTACCAATCTTTTGCAACACCTTGTAAGGACCATAGTACTTTGGCGATAATTTATTATCCTTCTTTGCTTGCTTGAAGGACATTTGTTTGTATGGTTGTAGCCGTAAAAATACCCAATCTCCTACATCAAAACTTCTCTCGCTACGATGTTGATCTGCCTGTTGTTTCATTCGATTTTGTGCCAAATTCAGGTTATCCTTTAAGAGTTGGAGAACTTCTTGCTGATGCTCGATGTGATCTTCCACTGCTTGAACCTTCGAATTTTCCCTTAAATATGATGTGATAGATGGTGGATGATATCCATAAAGTTCCATAAATGGGGTCATCTTTGCTGCAGTATGGAAGGAAGTGTTATACCACCATTCAGCGAGAGGTAACCACTTGACCCATTGTGCTTGTTTATCAGATACAAAAAAATGAAGATATCCTTCCAAACATTTATTTACTATCTCAGTTTGACCATCAGATTGAGGATGATAAGATGAGCTATGAGCTTATTGTGTACCCAAACAAGAAAATAACTCCGTCCAAAAATTTCCAGTAAAAATGGGATCTCTGTCACTTAGAATAACCCTTGGGCTTCCATGTAGCTTTTGAATTCTAACCATAAATGTAGTAGCAACTGTCCTTTCTTTGAATGGATGAGATAATGCACAAAAGTGTGCATACTTGGTAAGTCTATCAACTACCACCATGATGGCACTCTTTCCTTTGGACTCAGGTAAACCTGTGATAAAATCCATTGAAATCTCCTCCCAACGTTGACTTGGAATGGATAAAGGTTGTAGAAGTCCCAGGGTCTTAATTGTCTCAACTTTATTCTACTGGAAAATGACATGTACCTTACAAACTTTGTAGACTTGAGTTTCAGTATACAAAAAATTCTTTTCTACTTACGTCTCTTGGTTTTAAAATCATAGTCCTCCTAAAGGAGAAGTGTGCAATTCTAGAAGAATATTTTGTTTCATTGAATTCTTACAAATATATCGATGATCTTTGTACATAAGATGTTTTCAGTAATCTGTGGTATACTGAGATCTTATATGAAAATTTGTAGACCTTCTTCATCTTTTTCAGCTTCTTCCATTCATCTTTTGCTTTGGTTATCCAATCTGGTTGGATAATAGAAATGGCACAAAGCAATGCTTCCACCTCTTCATTCTTTCTTGAGAGTTCATCTACAACAACATTAAGCTTTCCTTTTTTGTAGATTATTTCAAAGTCATAACCCAACATCTTTGTGACCCATTTTTGCTGCTCTTCTGAAGATAGTCTTTGTTCAAAAAAGTGTTTAAGACTATCATGATCAGTTTTTACCTTGAAGTGTCTTCCCATTAGGTAAGTTCGCCATTTCTTTAGTGCATGCAGTATTGCTAACATTTCCTTCTCATAAATAGGTTTCTGTAAATACTTTCCTTTGATTGGACGACTTTCAAAAGCAATGGGTCTTCCTTTCTGCATTAAAACAGCACCAATTCCATTTCCTGAGGCATCACATTCCACAATAAAGGTTTTTGTGAAGTCTGGCGTAGCTAAGACTGGTGCTAGGCACATTGCCTCTTTAAGATGTTCAAAAGACTTAGTTTCTTCAGGGGTCCATGAAAATACATCTTTCTTCAATAATATAATATTAAATTGCTACTATTACTCCATGATTCATAAAATTACAGCCTACTGTTAACGAATAAATCTCTGGCTTTAACTGATAGTTTGTGGGGACTTTCCATTCCTTAATGGCTTTAATTTTGTTAGGGTCTACCTTAACACCCTCGTGAGATACAATATGACCCAAATATTCCACCTCTTGTACTCCAAAGAAACATTTGGATGTTTTTGCATATAATTGTTTCTCTTGAAATAGTTTGAGCACCCTGTCAACATGTTCAACATGATCCTTCCAAGACCTGTTGTAGATTAGTATATCATCAAAAAATACTAGCACAAATTTTCTAAGGAAGGGTTTGAAAATGGAATTCATCAACCCTTGAAATGTAGAAGTTCCATTGGTAAGGCCAAAAGGCATGACCAAAAATTCATAATGACCCTCATGAGTTCGAAATGCTGTTTTTGGAATATCTTGAGTCTTCATTCTAATTTGATGATATCCTGAACGAAGATCCAACTTGGAAAAATAAATTGCTCCATGTAATTCATCCAATAATTCATCAATCACAGGAATGGGAAATTTGTCTTTAATGGTGAGCTTATTGAGCTCCCTATAATCCGGACACATTCGCCATGATCCATCCTTCTTGTGTACCAACACTACAGGAGCAGAGAAAGAACTTTGACTGAGTTGAATTATACCCGCCTCTAACATTTCTGCAATCATACGTTCAATTTCACTCTTTTGGAAGTAAGGATATCTATAAGGCCTGATGTTTGGAGGAACACTTCCTGGAATCAAATGAATAGCATGATCATGATCACGAATAGGTGGGAGTCCTTTGGGAGTTTCAAACACCTTGAAATGATTGTCCAAGACTTGTTGGAGATCTGCAGAAATAGATGATTTTGATGTCGGAACTTCTAGTGAGCATAATTGTGCAATTACGCCTCGTTGTTCTTTATTTAGAAGCTTTGTCATGACATTAGAGCTTGTTATCCTTCCTGGCTTCCCTTCAATACCCCGTAATTCGACTTCCTTTCCTTCTGAAAAAAATTTCAAGAAAAGTTCTTGAAAATTAAAAGCTACCGTCCCCAAAGATTGTAACCATTGTACTCCTAGTACAACCTCAGCACCTCCCATAGGAATGGCAAGCATTGGACTAGTCAATACATATTCCCCCATGGTTAGCTTGATATTATGGCATTTTCCAGAGCAATTTATAGTTCCTCCATTTGCAACCATCACTTGACATTCTGGTGCTGGGTATAGGAAACAATTTAATTCCTTGGCTACCTTACAATGAATAAAATTATGGGTGCTATCTGAATCAATCAACACTATTACCTTTTTCTTCTTGATATTTCCTTCTATCTTGAGAGTTTGAGGAGTGGTAATTCCTGCCAGTGCATTACACGATATGGTCGGATTCATTTCTTCCTCTTCTAGGGCTGGTTCCTGGTGTATATCCTCTTCTTGTTCATTTTCTTCTTCCTCTTCACAATCTATGTAAATAATTTCTTCTCAGCACACTTATGACCTTTAGTGTATTTGCTATCACAACTATAGCAAAGCCCTTTTGCTCTTTTTTCTTCCAATTGTTGTGGTGTCAACCTTGTAGGTTGGGGAAATCTAGGCGTAGCAACACTTCCTTCTTTATAGAATTGAGTGGTAGGCTTCCTTGTCGCCATAATTTTACATTCAACTTTTCTTGCCAACCTGAATGCCTTCTCCAATGAATCAGGTTCCAAAACGCGAACGTCATGTTGGATGTTATCCTTTAAAGTGCCTATGAAGAGATCAATCCTGTGTTCCTCTGGAATATCAGTTACCCTTATATTCAATTTTTGGAAGTCCTCAATGTGCTGCCCCACTAAACCCTTTTGTTTGAGATTTATCAATTGGCTAAAGAAGGTGTTGCTCTTTGTATCCTCATAATGTGCTATCATTTCCTCCCTAAAAATTGACCAAGTGACAATTTTTTTACGGGAGCAAAGCCATTGATACCATACAAATGTATTTTGTTCTAAATGTAAAGTTGCAATGCGTACCTTTTGTGTGTTTTGCACATTATGGAGATCAAAATATTGCTCCATCTGTAGTATCCATGTTACATGATCCTTTTCATCAAACTTCCTCATATCCATTTTTGGAATATGGTGGTTCTTCCCACCAACATTAGAGTTTATGAAATCACGATTAACATTTATTTTGTTCTCATCATGAGTTTCCTCTACTATATTTTCACCATTAGGAAACATTTCTTGTATCAACTTTATCAAACCTTCCATGTCTGCTTTTAGATCATTCTTCATGTTTTCCATGTTGTCTTTCATTTTTTCATCGATCTTAGCTTCCATGTCATCCATCTTAGATTCCATGCCATCTATCTTAGATTCCACGCCTTTCTTCAAACCATCCATCTTCGCTTCCACGCCTTTCTTCAAAACATCCATTTCATTTTTTGTTGCTCTTTGCGAGAGCAAAATTTGGTGCACTTGCTCTTGTAATTTTGATAGATCATGTTGCAATTCTTCATCTTCATGAGTCATAGTAGAGCCTTCTGAAGGCTTAATGGGTGTTGAATTATTTTTACGGGGCATTTTTTAGAACCCAATACTGATATCTATTCTACAATATACCCTTGGAATCAATTCAAATTGATTTTTCAACAAGACTTATGCAATTCGGAAAAAAATACACACCTTTTTCTTGATTTTGAGGAGCTCGATATTGAAATTTGATTACCTCTGTCATTGCAGCTATTCAATATTTGAAATTCAGCACCGAAGTAGCCCTACAAATTCTCTTTTGAATGCCACAGGTCTGACCTGATTTGGATTCTCCAAGACAAAGTTATGTCCAATCTCCCACAATGACCTAATTATGGACTGGTTCAGTAGAGCGAACTTGTATGACTTTCCAGGTGTCACTGTTTCGTCCTTTGCCTATAAAATTGATAGAAAAGAAACTAAATTCTTTGTACTTGTGACCAATTTTTACGGCACTCCAATCCGATGCTCAGAGAGAGAGTTATTGAACTTTTCCCACGATCACCTCTTTCAGATGAAATTCAGGAGCCTGAAAAAGCACCACCTTCCACAGATCATATCTCCAAAAATATTGTGAATCAAGCCCTAAAATTTTTTAACACGTTTCCTCAGGATTTCATATTTGCACCCTAGAAATTTCAGATTCTAAACCTTCGTAGAAAAATATTTATAGCGAAAATTCCACAATGACCTGTTTAGGAGCCTGAAAAAAGACCTAACTTCCACAGATCATATCTCCGAAAATATTGCGAACCAAGCTCTGAAATTTTTAGACAATAATCCTCAAGATTTGACAACACCTAAACATTCGACAAGACTTCATATCATGACCTGGTAATTCCCATTATTTTGTTGACAATAAACCTAGAATCAATTTCGATGCAAATGTTGTGTAACCAGCTCCAAAAAGAGAAGAAAAGAGATATCAAGGCCTTATAAATGAGCCACTTCGAGGGGGCAACCTCCAATACATTACATAAATGAACAATTCTTGGATGATACAATTTACAAAACCTCCTTTCTATATATAGGAGTCCACGGGGCCATAATGTAATCCTAGTGGGCCACAGTGTAATCCTAGCCGACCTAAAAATAATATTTTAAGGGCACAATAATAAAAAAATGGGGGTTACAAGGGTACAATAATAAAAATGAAGGGGTTACACTAATAACAATAAGGGAATATACTGGTAATATAGGGACCTAACAGTTTTGGTGGTTCATCTTTCCTAATAGCATAGTCTATGTCCATCCACCCCAAATGAAGGAGAGCTCTCTCCTTCCAGAACTTGTATTTATCTCCCTTAAGTTCAAGGATATCAGAACGAATTTCAGAGAAATTTGCAGGTTGTACAACTGCATAAAATTAAAAATCACATGCTTATGTTAAAATTGAGGCATAAATAAAATTTCATGCTTTACCAATGTAAATCATGCTTTAAAATTGAATCTAATGACATAAAAATTGTCTGTGGACTAAATTTTCAATTCAAGCAGATTCAGTTATTCTTTATGATAAAATTTTTCAAATTATTTACTTAATTCATAATTCTAAGGGTATATTATGATTATAATTTGATATAAATTCTATCTTAGTTTTGAACTTTATGATAAAACTATTAATTCATAACTCCTATGGGTAAGTTATGAATATTTTATCCTAATTAATTACATAAATATAACAAAAATTCCTGTGGGATAAAATTTATTATATTTAGTATAATTAATTACAATTAATGTCTAAATATTCTTTTTGTGATCCTAATCAATCATAATATATAATTTAATTTAATTAGAAATGTTGTGGCTATTCTCAAATCAATTAAAATTATATGGATCAGTAGACATTATTTACATAAAAATTAACTTGATATGAGAATAATGATAATTTGCATAAATAAAACTATAATATTCTTGCATAACATTTAACGATGGGTCTCGTATACTCATCCAAAATAGCATGTTTTAATTAATACAGAAATAATTAATTCATGCAAATTAAACTGCACAACAATTATCTAAATTGCATATAATTAAACTAAATAAATATTATAAGCATAAAAATTGAGAAAAAAATAGACATATTTCCAGATAAATGCTTTAATTCAGAAAATTCTCAAAATATGACATTTAGCCAAACATGTCCATAAGCACCAAGGTAGAGATAAAAATTGCTCTGATACCAAATGTTAGATGAATAGTGATTCTATAATGCGGAATAAATACTTAAAAAGAATCGAAAAATAAACTTTAATACCCAATAAATCATACCTCTAGCCATTGATGCTACTCACACTCAGAATGTATTTTGTATGCAAATCTTCCAGGCTGCTTCACTATATAGAAAACTTGCAGGAGGAAGATGCCTTATGTCTTGCACGCCACAACTGAAACTTCTCCTTCCCCTTCTTCTCTCACTAAACATGAGATGCTTTTTACCTTTTCCAGCTAATCTCATGGCCACATTTATATTCAATGGGACAAATTACAAATTACAAAAATTAAAGGATACAAAAAATCTGAAGGGACGTCCAAGCTCTGCTTACTCTAAATTGATGGTGTAAAACTGAAGGGGATTGAGTTGGTGAGCTTGGGGACCAAACATAAGTATTTATAGCCAAGCTTCCATCAAGCTTTTGTTGACTATGTGTCAAGTGTTCCACAGATCATGGTAGAGAACTGTAGTGGGAGTAATGGACCACTTCATAAGCTCCCAACAAGAAATTAATTAACTGCAGTTGATTTCTATAATTTAAGAAAATAACTGCAGTTGGTTTCCATAATTTAAGGAAATAACTGCAGTTGGTTTCCATAATTTAAGGAAACAACTGCAGTTGGTTTCTGGAAATCTGAATTCATTGGGAGAGGGAGCTTAATAGAGGATTGAAAGAGATTAAAATTTTTTAAATGGATGTTTGTTTTCACATTTTTATAGTTTTAGAAATGAGTAACTTCGGAAATGTCGATCAATTTTAAAAATTAAAAATATTCTTTAGTAAAGCGGATGAACTTTGATATAGTGATTTTTAATATATAAATAATATTATAGTAATATAATTAAAAAAAAATGAATTGATAAAAAAGTTAAATCTAATTTAAAAATAAATAAATAAATAAATTTTATTACAGAAGAAATTATTATTTTAATTATAGTTATCTATTGGAAAAGCTACACAACTTTTTGTAATTTATGTTAATAACCGATAAAGAGTACACTCATTTGTGAATTTGGGGACTCATCTCCATATCTTTAAAAAAAACATGAATTCACTCATTACCATTACCAATGTCCAAAGGAAATAGGACGCAATTTTTACACTTACCATATGTTTTTTTAATTATAAATGTGTTTTAATAATAATAATGATGTGAGGTCATATAATTTTTTAATAATGTATAATCAATAATTTTAAAAAATTAGATTAAATTTATCATTATAATTTTCTTTCTTATTAAATAAGTATAAATAAATAATTATTGTAATGAAAAATAATTTTTTTTTTTTTTTTTTTTGGAATAATAAAAATTTTATCCACAGGGCCTCGATGGGGTGACAAACATTAAGGAAATATGAACATGTAGTTTATGATGACGAACACATGGCTCTTGGTGTGGAGGCTAACCTTCGTGTCCTCTCACTATGTTAGAAGTACGTGGAGTAAATAAGTTGCGTGCAAAATTCCTATCAGTTATGTTTGGAGTGGGAGCGAGTGAGGGACGTTGGTATATGGACTTTGTTGATCTACGACCTTGGTATGACGTTGTGATATTTTGGTTTTCTATTGTGATAAAGCTGAGTTATGGTGGTATTATCACTCTCTCTAGTTGGTGCCTTGTCTACAAATAGTGGAATTTCCGTAGCCGGTACATCCTCCTCAGCCTATGGGTCATAGAATTGTATGTATCCTTTCTTGTGTGTGGTTTTCTGTTTTTTTTTAGAGGTCTTAGTGCTTTGCATATGGTTAGCAATTTGGCCGTCGAGCCTTCTCGTGGGTTGTATGTCAATGCTTCTCCTTGTTTCCTTATGTATTACAGGGGATTTTGTTTTCCCGTCAACTAGTTTTCTTCTGGGGTTTTGTCCTTTTAAAGGTTTTATGAGGTCACTTGCAACCGACAGCTAGGTAATCAGTTATTTGGATTGCTGGGGGTTTTTCTTCTTAAGGATTTAAAGGTAGTTAGTATTACTGGGGGGTCAGGACTTCTAAGTCGATGGCTATTTTTTTTGTCGCTCCTTCTATGTATTTTTTCCCTATAGCTCCTTCTGTCAGGGCAGTTCGTATGCCTCTTATTTTCTTATGGATTTTGTTTGTTACAACTTCATTTTCTACTCCTTTAGCGGGAGACAATGGGCAGGTAGTACCTTTTCATTCAAATATTCTAGTAAATTTGGGATTGATAGTTTCTTTAGCATGCATTGTGGTGAATTGGGTGGCTTCATGGTTAGGTGGTGCTCTTAGCTATGTTACAATGCGCCCCATGCCACAAAATTCTCTCTCAATACCCCTGTCAAAAGGAACCTCAGCCAACCAAGGGGGGCGCCGCACGAATCTGAAGGTGGTAGTGGTGGATAAGGGGTTTTCTGCCTCCTTGATTGGAGGTGGAATATTCAGTAACATGGGTCAGGCGCTATCGAGGTCTCGTGGTGTTTGGGGCTGATCAAAGGAAGGTTGAGGTGGGCGAAAAATGGGGACTGTGAAGCTGGGCAGTGTGACGTGCAAGGGCCACACCGATGTTTAGGGAAAGGTGCGAGGGCGTGCGCGTGTGACGGCTACCAGTAGATAATGTTGTCCTGAGAGTTGTTAGGACCTGGTCCAATCTGTATTGGACCACTCGGAGAATTATGAGAAGGCTAGGAAGGAACAACATGAAGAACTCATCTCTACACTCAACAAGCTCCATTATTTTGAATGTCATGTTCGGGAGAGGGTCGTGGTGCTATGGCATGGTCATAATTTTCTATTGGAGAAAGTGGAGAAGTTGGAGTCATGGATGGCCCATTCTGAGTAGCACGTCTAGTGTTCTTAATGTCCCCTCCTCATCTAGGGACTGATCTGGATAATTCTGGTTCTATTACCTCTGATGAATGATCATGGTTACAAGTGTTTTACCTGTATTATTTGTATTTTTGCGCTTTTGACCTTCTATGTTATAGAGTGTGTCTCTAGTTGTAATTTTGTTTCTATGTCATATGCTACTAGCAGTAGAGCACAAACTTGGTCAGGGTGAGAATACCAAAATTTTGTCATTTCTATACTTCTTTTTTTATGAATGAATAGAACCTTGACTTACAAAAAAAAAAAATTATGCACAGGTCAAAAAATTACCTTAACATGAAGGATTCCTTACCTAAAGCTTTATAAATGTTGTACAGGCTTTAAATAGAAAATTTCAATGTTCCAAATTGAATTTCTCCATTTCAATAAGAGTCTTGATGTTGTACACAAAATTTAATAAAAAAAATTAATTGAATGTTAATTTAAATCATTACATCACATTATCGCATGGATCCTACTCTCGAAACATTTGATACGCGACATTTATACCATTATTTTCTAAAGTAGAAGAGATAAGTCCTCACATGCGGATAATACAATAGGGAAAGTCTTGTGGAAAAAAATCAACATTGTTGTCACTCTTGGCACAATATTTTTCCAATAAGGAAATAATGAAAAACAATATTTTTTTCATAGAGTCCTCAATAACATAAGAAATTTAGAACATGTTCTTGAATACGAGGAGTTTCTTATGTTGTGAGTTGATATGAGGTTGCATCCTAGAGAAAGAGATTTATTTAATTCAGTAGTTCACATGTTTCCAACAAATAATTTGGTCTCCTTCCATAACAGGAATATGTTGAAATCCTTAAATTATCCAAGTTTACGATGTATTGCTAAGAATTCATGGGATACAGAAACACTAGTGTTGAAAAATGATCCATTGGACCATGAATTTTTGTTTTGTTGTGGTCAACATGTTATGTTGATATGTAATTTGTCAGTTGATGTTGTCTTGGTGAATGGTGCACTTGGTTATGTGAAGGATATATTTTATACACCTACCTCTAAGCCACTTCAACTTCCAATTTTAACAAGTGTTATTTTTTATAGGTATGTTGGTGTTCCATTTGAATCCAAGCATTCTACCTATCACACCAGTGATAAGAGGAAATAGAAAGAAAATTCCTTTGAATATGGCATGGGCTCTTACAATCCAAAAGTCACATGGGTTGAATTTAGAACGAGCATCAATTGGTATCAAGAATAAAGAGTAGAAAGGCATATCCTTCACAACCATATCAAGAGTGAAGTCAATACATGCTTTACTGATTTCACCACCTTTATCTTTTCAAAGTTGTGCTAAGATGAAAGATAGTGCATATGTTACAATTATGAAGCAAGAAGAGGAGTGATTGAAGCCCATATCACTTTGACATGCAAATAATAATATTTTTGATTATTTATATAATTTTTTTTTAATTACTTTTATTATCCTCTTGTTAATGAGTAAAAATGGCTCGCCAATAGTAAAAGGGATCTCCCAGGAATAAAATCCCAACTAGACTCTACATAGTTTTTTGTAGGGATCACATCCGGTATGTGGCCCCTGTTGTCGTGATATTGGTAAGAGATATACCTTTTTCTCGGATGGACAGGAAACTCATAGTTATGGGATTGTACGGATGTTGAACAAAAACAAAATCGGTGATCAATGAATACCCTGTGAAACAAAATACCATGAATATAAAAGTGAAATTTAATGTATGGAACTTAAGGGAATTATTATTAGAAAAAGTTCACTAAGCTCATATTAGTACGGAGATCCACTTAAACAAAAGAGAAAAAATTCACTATGATCAAGTGTCCGTTAAAGCATCTAAACACATTTCAGTAGAGAGTTAGGTATACAACAAGAAACCATGTCATCAATGTATCCCTATATTAAAATATCACACATCATCCACATATCGAAGGGAGTCAAAATACATAAACAGAAATGTACACCGATTAGTTAAAGGAAACTTCGTTCATTGAAAAGGACTATATTCGTAGTTTTAATACAAAAAAGCCTCCATCATATCCAATAGTGAGATCCAAGACACTCCTTTGTATTCATTTCTGGAACGTACATTCAATGCTATACAATTATCTCTCTCCAGAGTCCAAGCAATAATTCCCTATACAATCCTTCACAATGTAGTACATATAGGGAAAAAATGAACTTTTGGTTACCCCCCAACCTTTCCTCCCCCTGACTATTATGACGAACAGTGAATTGGGAGTACCTGCGACTTATGACCTAGGTCGAGTCGCGACCTCCGACCCGCGACTTGCTACTTGGGCTCTACAACCCTTGCCATCCAGTTATTTTTTAAGGGATCACCTTAGTGATAGATAGAGATGGAGTTTCCACCTACTTCTGCTCCTTGAGATACATCTTCCCAGCTTGATATTCAACATCTATTAGGGTGAGTTGAGGCATGTATTTCTCGAGTCTATGCAAGCATTAAAGAGTCTTGGCGTGCGCTTCTTTGAATTGATCTGATTAGACAGTGAGGTCACCTTTGTGTAGATTCTGATCAGCTCAATGACGTATTGTGTAATTTTTTCCTTGGTAACTGGGAGGTTGTTTGAGCGGACTACCTATTTGATTGGATATAGAAACGAATTGATGTATTGCAATACCTCTTCTCGACTCTTTTGTTGGGTCAGTGTAATGGTGGAGGGTATTTGATGAACTTCTGCCATTGAGTCGACTTCTTCCATTGAGTCGATGTCGATGATGAGATGCTCATATGCGTTCATTACCTTGTCCACATCTTTTGTGATCTTATCTCGGGATTGCAAATTCATCCGCATATGTACCTTGTCATTTTGGGTGCAGATCCAATCCCTCTTTGGCAGAGTGGCGGGGGCTTGTGGATACTTCTCAGACCATTCCAAAATGTTTCCAAGTATTGTGGAGGCCTCCTTCAGCTGGGTGGATTTCTTTCTCGTTTTTTCCTAGACCCCTCCCAAGGGAGCGACTGTTTTCCTTAGCCTCATCATATCTTCATAGACTTGCACCATGGTGTTGCTCATGATGTGCAGCCCACCGGCTTGGGTGAGTGTGAGTGATGCTGGAGACACCCCAAAATCTTATTTTTTATATAAATAAATAATCACTAAAGACAAACCACCACCAAATAATTCCTTTTCACGATTTGTTCCTTTTTAATTCAAAACTATACATACCTAAGACCTCAAGCAATGCCGATTTCTGAAAAGTGAGCCATTCATATAAATCAATAAATATGGTCAAATCATTGACCCATCTAATCCCGTCCTTCACACATCATCACCAAAGAAACAAAAATTCTTGAATCTAACCGTTATCGCACCCCACTTCTATTTAACTGCTCGATCCGACGGTGACGGCTTTCTAAATAGCACAATTTTTAACGTTTTGAAGGATTTGCGATAAATATGGCTTCATTCACCCATCCTGATGCTACATGTCAACCACAGGAGTGTATCGCATGGACTCAAAAATTACTGCTAACCACCCACAAAGCTGTGCGATAAACTATTCAGGGCTTTCAAAACCGCTTTGCAATACCAATACACAAAATTTTATAGTGGAACAAGGTTCGTTAATGCATCAATTTCGCCCCTTTAATATATCAATCATAAAGAACTAGGAATACTCATTCTTTGCAATGAACGCTCAATCTATTCACTATTAAAACAATTACAGAACCCTCTAGCTAGTCATTGTTTAACGCCATTTCAAACGTAGAAAATAAAACACAATACCAACATATAAAAAAACGGATTTTCAATGATTTATGATAAAGTATAACATGGAGAAAGAAGGGTTTCACAACAAACCCAATAAAATTCTATTAGATTTGAAATCACAGGTCTTCGCCTTCTCTGGCCTGATTATATCAGGGTTTTTTTTTTACCTCTATCTCTTTGGCCCCTTTTCTTTTAAAAAAACCAATATATACATATATATATTGCCTCACTCCCTCGAAATCTATATTTTTCATTAAATTATGTTTTCATGGATTAAATCTAACAATATTTCAACTCAATCTTTATTCTTATCATCCTAATCCCTATTAAGAAGTCTCGATGCACACCTATGCTAACACCCACATTCTATTCTAATTATATGGACTATTACAATAAATGAAGATTCGAGAGATCCAACCCTCTCGGTAAACTTTGGTTTGACCACTTAGGAAATGAAATTTATCTCACGTTAGCCACAACATGTGAAAATCCATTCACATTGCTGGGTAAGTCCAGATGCTCCTGCATCAGACTCCCGGGGAAGAAAAAATATCATTTATCAAATTTTCATGATTTACTCCATACTTCTGTAATTCTTCTACTGTAAACCAACTGGCATCCTCCATTGGATGTCCCTTCCATTTGAATAGATACTAAAAATAAATTTGTGCTCTAGTTTTTTTGGATACTCTTTTCTCCAAAACAACTTCTACCTCTTTCTTGAACTTCTTTGGCATCTCATCTTTCAAATTTAAAGTTTAGTTTTCCTCTAGAGTAGAATCTTCTTGTAGCTCCTCCTTTGTTCCTCTATATGGGTAAAAATATGAAACATTAAATATGGGTGATATTCCAATCCCTTCTGTCAATTCTATTTCATATCCATTTGAAGAAAATTTCCTCAAAATTTAACATGGTCCTATCTTCTTCCTCTTTAATTTATTGTAAGTTTTAACAGGAAATCTTTCTTTTCTCAGATAAACCATGAATAGATCTCCTACTTGGAATTCCTTTTATTTCCTCCTCATATCAACTCTCTGTTTGTATTTTCCATTGCTTTCTTGCAATCTGTTTTTAACATCTTCATGTAGTTGTTGCATCTGATCTATAAATTCTTCAGCCTTTGCACTTCTTACCTCTTTTTTTCCCAAATTCCTGAGCTCATACACACCTCATAGATTCATCCCAAAAATAATTTGGAATGGACTCATCCCAGTACTCCGATTTGGAGTATCATTATAAGAAAAATCAACCTGAGCAAGTGCTAAATCCCACTGCTTAGGATTTTTATACACTAAACTCCTCAATATATTTCCCAGACTTTTGTTTACTACCTCTGTCTGCCTATCCGTTTGAGGGTGATATGCTGAACTAAAAGTAAGGTTGGTACCTAGTTTCTTCCAAAGAGTTCTCCAAAAATGCCCAAAAAATTTTGTGTCCTTGTCAGACACATTACTTATAGGCAATCCATGTAACCTTACAACTTCTGAAAAAAACAGATTAGCAATATGTGTTGCATCACTAGTCTTTTTGCAATCAATAAAATGAGCCATTTTAGAAAACCTATCTACCACAACATAAATGGAATCATTTCCTCTTTGAGTTTTAGGTAAACCCAAAACAAAATCCATACTAACTGCATCCCATGGTCGGTTTGGTATTAGTAATGTCTGGTACAATCCTGTATTTTGGATTTTTCCCTTTAGCATACTCACAGATCCTACACTTCTCAACAAATTTCTTAACATCAGTTTGCATCTTTCACCAGTAATTAAAAGTATTTACCTAAGAAAAAGTATTGTCTTGTCCAAAGTGTCCATACAAGCTTCCTTTGTGTTTCTCTAGAATTATGGTTTCCCTCATAGAAAACTTAGGAATACATAATTTGTTACTCTTAAATAGAAAACCTCCTTGGATAAGATAATCCAACCACTAGCTTCTGTTATGAACTGCTGGATTTTGTACAGCTGTATAAATATCCTTGAATTTTGCATCATCTTTATACATATCAACCATTTCTTAAAATCCCACAACACCAACTTTCAATTCTTCCACAATAATATTTACCCTGCTCAAAGCATCAACAAATTTGTTCAACTTACAACTTGTATGCTTAATTACAAAGGTAAAAATGTATAAAAACTCTACCCACTTGGGATGATTTTGGTTCAATTTTGGCTAGTTATTTATGAACTGTAATGCATGATTGTCAAAATACAATACAAACACATTGGGTAGCAAATAATGTCTCCATTTTTTTAAAGCTTACACAATAGCATAAAATTATTCATCATACGAGGAATATTTCTTCTTAGCTTCATTCAATTTCTCACTGAAATATGCTATTGGTCTCTATTCCTGACTTAAAACTACTCCAACTGAAACTCCACTAGCATCAGTTTGAACTTGAATTTTTCTTTCAAAATTAGGCAAAGCTAAAACTAGTTTTTCTGTAATTTTATTCTTCAGTAACTTCAAATTCGGTCTGTTGCTCCTATCCACTTAAATGGTTGATTTGTCTCTTTGATTGTTTCAATAATCGGTGCACAAATCTCACTAAAACTTCTGATAAATTTTCTATAAAAGTTTGCAAGACCGTGAAAGCTTCTTACCTCAAATATGTTTCTGGGAGTTGGCCAGTTCCAAATGGCTTGGACTTTCTCTGAATCCATTTTCAGACCTTCTTTAGAAACTACAAACCCCAAATAAATTAACTCTTCTTTCATAAAACTGCACTTCTTCAGATTTATTAGCAGTTTCTCTTTCTGCAATGTTTTCAGAACCAATTTAAGATGTTCTATATGCTCTCCTTTACTTCGACAAAAAATTTAAATATCATCAAGATAAAAAATTACAAACTTGCCTGCATATTATTTCAATACTTCATTCATCAATATCATGAATGTGTTGGGTGCATTAGTGAGTCCAAAAGGCATCACTAACCACTCATACAATCCACTGTTGGTTTTGAATGCAGTCTTCCATTCATCCCCTTCTCTAATCCTTATATGATGATAACCGCTCTTCAAATCTATCTTAGTAAAATATCTTGATCCACTCAAACAATCCATTAAATCATCCATTCGTGGTAAAGGAAAACGATACCTGATGGTGATTTTATTTATGACTATGGAATCTATGCACATGCAGAATTCTCCTCCTTTCTTTGGATTGAGCACTGTTGGTACAACACATTGACTAAGGCTTTCTCTTACCAACCCTTTATCCATCAACTCCTTTACTTGTCTTCCAACTTCTGCATTTTCTTGGGGGTTTAATCTATATGCTTCTTTATTCGGAAAACTTGCTCCAGGTATTAGATCAATGTCATGACTAATACTCCTGATTGGTGGTAATGCATTTGGTAACTCATCCACAATAATATTAGCAAAATAATCGAACAACGTTTTGATTTCCTCAAATAAATTTGTGGAAGTCAAAATTGCCTTAGGTTTCCCTATGACAACAAAATTCATTTCTTCATCTTTTTCGATTTCTTGCAACAACTCTTTTCCACTGATCAGCATAAGACTATTTCTTGATGTTCCTTTGTCAGCTTCATCCTTCAATGGTAGAAATGTGTGTTTGTTTCCATCCTTCTCCATGGTATAAGTGTTTCTTCTTCCATCATGTATGGCTTTCTGATCAAACTTCCAAGGCCTTCCCAACAATATGTGACATACATCCATTGGCATTACATCACATAATATAACATCCTTGTAAGTGCCTATCTGAATCTCTACCTTACATTGTTCTGTCACAATAATCTGATTGCTTTTTTGCAACCATGATACCTTATATGGAGTAGGGTGTATTGTCTTTTATAATCCCAAATTGTCTACCATTTTTGTAGAAACAAGGTTGTCAGTGCTACCATTGTCAATTACCACTTTGCAACATTTACCCTTAGACTTGCATATTTTTCTAAATAAATTCTTTCTTTGAGCTGGCTCTTATGCTTCTTTTTCTACTTTAAGCAATACCATTTTCAATAACAAAGATTTTCCTCCTTCGGGTGGTTCTTTTTTTCCTTTATCCTAAGGAATTTCCTCCTTTGTTTCAACAACATTTACATTTATATGAGTTGTTGATTTATTATGAGGACAGTCCCATGACCCATTTCCCCATTCAACACATGTATAGAATCTAATCTCTCTTCCTTTGCATCTACCTTTGGGTACAAACCTTCCTCGACCATAGTCTCCTCTCTGTGGTGATCTGCTACTTGAACCTCCTGCTTCATTCTGGGAGTGCTGAAATCTAGGTTTAAATGCTCCCCTGGCTCTCACGGAAACCTTACCTCGGTTCTTCTGGTTTTTATTCCTTTGTATCTTCTCTTCTACTTTCAAGGCTGCCTGATAAGCATCCTCAATTGTCTTTAAATTTAGTAAACTGATCTCTTCCTGAATATCATTCCTCAGACCATTTATATACCTGGCTACTTTCTCCACATCATCCTCTACACGTCCTATTCTAATATTCAGTTTATAGAACTCTTCTATATATTATTTCACTGTCATTCCCTTTTTCTTCAAATTTTGTAATTGCTTAAAAATATTTAATTGATAATCTTTAGGCATGAATTTACCTTTTAATTTTCTCACCATATTGTCCCATTATTTGATTCTGGGTTTTCCTTTACTCTGTTTGGATAGTTGTAATTATTCCCACCAAATAGCTACATGGCCTTGTAATCTGGTAGCTGCAATCTTCACTTTCCTTTTGTCTTCAACTTCTTCAAAGTCAAAGTATGTATCTAATGAACTGATCTAGTCCATTAATGCTTCTACATTGAGATTTCCCTCATACATAGCTATATCCACCTTTGGTATTCTAGTTGCCTTCACCAACATCTTCAGCACTTTAGCTGCTTTATTATCTTGTTCCTCTTCTTCTTCGGATGATTCCTCAACATCACTGGAACCTCCTTCATTAGGTGCTCATCTCTTGGTTGTTTCCATAGCTTCCATCCGTGTTCGAAGATGTCGTACCTCGTCCACCAAAACTGCATTTGCTGCAGGTTGTCCCCAGCCTATTCCTGGGCCTCTTCTTGGTGGCATTTTGTAAAAAAACACAACCTGCAGTCTAGCTTTGATACCAAATGATGCCAGAGACACATCAAAAAAAAAATTATATAAATAAATTATCACTAAAGACAAACCACCACCAAATAATTCCTTTTCACGATTTGTTTCTTTTTAATTCAAAACTATACATACATAACACCTCAAGCAATGCTGATTTGTGAAAAGTGAGCCATTCATATAAATCAATAAATATGGTCAACTCATTGACCCATCTAATCCTGTCCTTCACACATCATCACCGAAGAAACAATCATTCTTGAATCTAACCATTATCACACCCCACTTCTATTTAACTTCCTGATCTGACGGTGATCGCATTCTAAATAGAAATTTTTTAATGTTTTTAAGGTTTTGCGATAAATATGGTTTCATTCACTCCTCCTTATGCTACATGTCAACCACAAGAGTGTATCGCATGGACTCAAAAATTACCGCTAACCACCCACAAAGCTATGCGATAAACTATTTGGGGTTTTCAAAACTTCTTTGCAATACCAATACACAAACGTTTATAGTGGAACAAGGTCCGTTAATGCATCAATTTCACCCATTTAATATATCAATCATAACGAACTTGGCATACTCATTATATACAATGAACTCTCAATAAATTCACTGTTAAAACAATTACAGAACCCTCTAGCTAGTCACTGTTTAAAGCCATTTCAAACGCAGAAAATAAAACACAGTACCAGCATATACAAAAATGAATTTTCAATGATTTACGATAAAGTATAATATGCAGAAAGACGGGTTTCACAAAAAAATCAATCGATTTCTATTAAATTTGAAATCACGGGTCTTCACCCTCTTTGGACGGATTATATCAGTGTTTTTTTTTTTACCTTTATCTCTATGTCCCCTTTTCTTTTAAAAACCCAATATATATATTGTCTCACCCCCTCGCAATCTATATTTGTCATTACATTCTGTTTTTATGGATTAAATCTAACTATGTAACAACTCAATCTTTATTCTTATCATCCTAATCCCTATTCTGAAGTCTCGATGCACACTTATGCTAACACTCACCTTCTATTCTAACTATATGGACTATTAAAATAAAGGAATATTCGAGAGATCCAACCCTCTTGGTAAACTCTGGTTTGACCACTTAGGAAACGAAATTTATCTCACGTTAGCCATAACATGTGAAAATCCATTCACATTGCTGGCTAAGTCTGCATGCTCCTACATTAGTGAGTTGAAGCGTTTGATTCTCTACTTCCAAGGCTCTCTTCTCGTCTTTTGCTTGAATGGCCCTATGCTCAGCTATAAGGAGCCTGTTTTGAAGTTGTAGGATTTCCCTGCTCATTTTGTTGACGTTCTCTTTAGTAGTAGCTGCGAAAGAAGTCCCAACAGATTGTATCATTATGGGATTTTTTACGGTATCCAAGACTATGTATTTTTCAGTTGTAACCGCTAGAGTCTTGGTCGAGTTCCGGGAAATAAATTTTCTTCTTTTCTGCCTGATCTTGTGACTGTACTAATCATAAGATAGCCTTGTCAAATCTAGTACATCATCTTATTTTTCTCCCGTGAGACCCATCTCTGAGAAAGGGAAGTGTCTGCCTATGACGGGAGTCACTGGGGGTATATCGATCGGTGGTAGATCTTCTTGCTTCCTGAGTTGTAAAGGTTGTGACTCACCTCCTTCAACTTTTTTGGCTTCTTCTTTCTATTTCTTCCGGGCTTCTTCCTCCATTATTCTTTTCTCTGCTTCCTCCTTTTCCTGTTCCTGTTTCATATTGCTCTTTTCTTCCCTTTTATATTGTTCTTCTTCTTTTGCTTTATTTTATTCTTCCTTCTTACTTCATGCTTCCATTGCTTGCTTATTTTTCTATTCCTTTTTCTACTACTTTTTTTAGTGTTCCTCCTTTTGTTGTTTCTTTTTTTGTTCTTCCTCCTATTTCCTTCGACTATCTTCTACTTGCTACTGTGCCAATGTGTCTTGGGACCTTTTAAGTTCTTCCTCCCTCTATATTTTCTTGTCATTTCTTTTTTTCATGGTTTCTTTCTCTCCTCATTCTTCGAGATTATCAGGGAACTTATTACCTATAGTATTTTTTGGCTTCTTGGGCTGAGAAGTAGAATACCCTCCTACTGGTGTTTTCCATTTCATTGCAGAAGCTCTATCCTGTAGGTTTAGGTCATCCTAAGGTTGATACCCTTATTTCCATCTACTTCAAATTCTTCTTCAGGAGCTTCCTACTTGAGTGCATCATACCAATTTCTTACTTCATCTTCCAATGATTTTTTCATGTGTTGATAGGTCCAATTCAAATTGGCCTGCTTGCAGTGTGCAAGCATCATCCTTTCTGGGTCATAGGACCAAAAATCTAATTTTACGAAGTGAAAACCATCTATATGTTCAACTTCTTCTTCCACTTCTTTGAAATCCTTGACTGTGTAGGAAACAATGGTGAGTGGGAGGGTAGGCCATGGTTTCTTCTTACCTTTACTTTGTGTTTTAGAAAAACCACTCGTCATCTGGTAGCAGACTTCTTGCAATAGCAACTTATCAGTGACGAATTTTGGCAATGCACGGGGTTGATTGAAGGATCCAAAAACCTTGATGAGGGTACCTTCTTGAATGGGAAACCATTGAACTACCTTGATGATAGTCTTCATGGCTCTTCTAGACATGTAAGGTGGATCTTCCCTGAAAAGCAGAAGGTATAGTGTGGTGATGAAATTTTCTAAGATAAGATCAATATCCTGCTTATACCTGGAATCCCAAAAAATATTTAAATCCTTATGAATTGAGCCTCCAGTCGCCACATCCAAGTTATGCGATCACTAATCAAAATGGCATCATGAGCATACTACATCTAATAGGTAGGAATCCATGCAAAATTTTGATGCTAACCCTTCCTCTGGCACTTAAGATGCCGATATGTTTGCCCTCAAAGCTAAGATTAACAACTGGGCCCAGTTGAAGCGAGTGTTGTAGGTGGTGAATGCATGCATTAGAGTGACCCACGCCCCATTGAAGGTATTCGCATCAATCGTTCCATACATTCAATGCATCATAGCAGCGGCGAGCCTATAAACCCTTTTGAGACCCTCGGTCTTATATTCTTGACCCTTCTTCCCATTGAATTTCTCAAGGTATTCCCACCAGTTCTTCACGGTGTCATGCACTCACACGTCATGTGTCTCTATCCATAGGGTGTTAAGAGATTCTTATTTTGTGGGTAGCGATTAATACTCTTCGGCATCCCCTGAGGAAAGGTTGGCAAAGGCTACTCCGATGGAGTCTCTTATCACCCAATATTTCAAGTCCGTTCTTTGGAAAATCCAATCTATGACTTTTCCATACGGGAAGATTGGAGGGTGAGCCACAACATAGTGTATCTTGGACCTTTGCACTTGTAGGTACACCTAGCGGTTTGCTAGGTCTTCTGTGAATTATTGTCTCTCGAATTCTTTGTACATGTCATACCAAGACATCTTAGCATTCTTCCTGAAGACACAAGTTGTGTCTCTGTAGGTGGGAGTGAGAATTGGAGACACATCGCCTTCTATTGGATCAATTTCTAAGATCTTGTTCTATCTGCAGATTGCTACAAGCCCCATATCACTTGAGTCCGAGGAGATAGATACGTAATCAATTTCAACTTCAACGTCACTTAGCATGTTCAAGAAAAAATCCCATGATAAGACAAACGTCATGGAGACAAGAATATGATAGAGAAAATCACCTGTCTAAACCAACTAATGTCTTGGCCAGTTCGGGATGTCAAGTGACCAAAAAGATAGGTCACACAAGGAATTTTTAGGTAGCTGCGACCTAGAATGGTCGCAAAGGCCTCAGAGTGCAGAGGATGCGACCTCGCGACCTAGTCGCAGGGTTGCTGAATTGCGTCTGCGTGAAAGAGTTCACCTTTGCGACTTGGTGACTTTTCCACTTGGCGAATTTTCAACCTGAAGATTTTGCAACTTGGCAACCCAATGACCAGGTTGCGAGGTCACGAGGTCGCGAGGTCGCGAGGTCGCATTAGGGATTTTCTGGGTGAAACAAGCCGATGAGATCTTCATGGAACATGGATAAAAAGAAGGAAAAAGGAGGAAATTAGGGCTAATAAAGCCACAACAGGTTTGGGAGAAGATAAAAAAGGTAAAATTGTGTAGCCAGAATGGTTTGGGTTAGTTTGGGCATGGTTGGATGAGTAGGGGAAAAGAAAAGGCACTTTAGAAGGAAAGGTAGTCTAGGGTGAAGGAGTGCTGATAGGAGCATAAGGTGTTTAATAATATTGCTAAGGGGGGAGGATTAGGTAGGGCAAGCAGTGAGAGAAAACAATAAATTGGATGAGGCTTTGACGACTTACCAGGAAGAAAACACTCTCTGATTGGTTTGTTAGAAAATTCGTAAGATCCGTCACACAGTTCAAATCTGACCTACGCAATCCTAGTATATATAAAAAGGTCGCACATGCAGGCCTTAATGGTAGTCGTGAGGTCACATTTTATGGTGATTTTCATATGTTTTCAATCTTGATACCTTGTGTCCTAGCGACTTGAAGGGTCGCTGGGTTGCTAAGTCGCATGGTCGCAAAGGTTAGCTGCTGAACCGATTTGCGACTTTGCGACCTAGCGAGCTTGCAACCTCGTCTAGGTCACCAAGTAGCTATGTCACAAAAGGTTTAATATTGAAGAGAATGTGTCTGTATTCCCATGCTACCTAAATAGGTTTCTAGGTTGCTAAGTCGTGCATGATTGAGATTTGTGAAAAGTGAGACCTTGTGACCACACTCAGAAGAAAAAATCAATCATCCAAAACAAACTTTTGATCTAAGGTTACCTGCCCGGGGTGGAATATTTATGCCTAAGTTTGGTTCTTGGTGATGAAAATGTTCTCATGCATGCCATAAAAACAAACCAGGGCTTTGAAATTTCAGATTGACGCTAAATTTGAAGGGGTGTTGTAGTGGCTACAATAATTGGCGATTCACTAGTAGAACCCTGAATCTATGTTTTCACTTAATAACTTGCGGGGTGAAGGGGGGGGGGGGCTTAGTAGGCTCTTCCTTCCACCTCTGTGGGTCCCACTCACCTCCTCTTTGGCCTCTATGCATAGGCCTCTCCTAGATGCATTGATTTGGATTGCTTCCCACCGTGTTTTTTATCTCATAAACTAGACATAAGGGGTTTGATTAATATTGTGGGCTTCAAGGGATTCAGTATAATTTATTTGTCTCTTGTTTTTCTCCACTACTAGTGAGCCTGGAGAGCCCCAACACAGTCACTGCCTAGGAGTCACAAAATTTGCTTCGCTGCCAGCAAGCCTAAACAGTAACCCGACAGAGACGTCGCATCGCCTCTTTGTGCAGGAATACTTTCTCAATCCCTTACCCTTATTTTATGTGCTTATGGAACTTATTTTTACGTGCTAAAGGAAATTATTTGTATGTGCTCGAGGCACTTATTGGTTGTGGCAAATTCTGCCTCGGGGAATGAGGGAACCCAACTTATTTTACTTGCAAGAGAGGTTGCTCCTAGCCTTTATTCGGAGACTTTTTTGGTTTTCCCGAATACCCTTTCTCCATTATATATTAGCTCTTTCTCGTTTCATTAATTTTCCCACCTCATCGATCAATTTTCAATAGCTATTTTCGAGTTAATGCGCAGGACTGACCGCTCCTACTAGGATCCCTTGATTCAGTCGAGTTTCCTCCACAAGGCAATTTTCCAATACCCACTTAGCCCAAATGGGATTGAGGGATGATTCTTTGCACGCAAAGATTCACATGCAACCTTCCAGTTGAGTAACAACTATGCTGACCCTCAGAACTAAGGCATTGAAGAGAGAAGTTTTGAAACCTTGCTCGAGGAAAGCTATTTATTGAAAGCAACTGAAACAAACTAAAACACAACACATGTAATAAAGTAAAAAAACAAATTAAGACTATGCTACAGGGTGAGAAGAAAACCAAAGGGTTGTTAGGTGAAGTAATGTTTAAGGTCGTGGTCATTCACTTGGAGGGTTTCAATCCTCCCTTCCAAGGTTTTCAGTATAAATGTGTATTGGCCAACCTTTTCTTTGATATGAAATGGTCTCGTCCACAAGGCTTGGAATTTAGTATGTTTTCCTTTGTCTTCATGAGCCTTGTCCCATTTGAGAACCAGATCACCAACCTCAAACGTCTTTTTCCCGGTGGATTTTTTGTCAAAACATTGTTTCATTCGGATTTGGTAAATGGAAAAATTTTCCTTGGCCTTTAGTATTTCCTCCTCTAGCTTCAGTAGAGTGTTTATGCATGATTTCAAGGTAGGACATGGGGTGCCATGTGTTTCTTGGGATAACTAAAGAGTAGGAAGGGAAAGATTTGGGGGAAGGATGGATTCTTTCTTATAGACTAAGAAGAAAGGGGAGGTTCCCAGAGAAGGCTTGGATGTGACCTGATCAACGTAGAGGGAATTTCCAAGGGCATTGTGCCAGTTTCATTGTCGGGATAAAATATTTTTGTTGATCATATGAATTAGGTTCTTCTTGGTTGACTCGACTAGCCCATTCCCCTGCGGGTAATAATTGGAGGAATGAATCAAAACAATACCATTTTCCAAAGAGAAATCATACATCTTAAATGATCAAAAATACGTAGCATTTTCAAATATGAGTGACTTTGGGACACCGAACTTGGTCATGATGTACTGAGTAATGAAAGTTATTACCTCTTGGTCGTTGATCGAGTGTAATGGTATCGCCTCAACCCACCTTGTGAAATAATCTATGGATGTGAGGATATATAGGTGCTTCTTCGAGGAGTGCAGTAATATCTCTTTGATTATGTACAAACCCCACTCCTGGAATGGTTCTTCTACTCCGATAGGATGTAGTGGAGCGGATGGTCGGGCTTCCTTGCCAGAAATTTTTTGACAAGAGGGCACTTTCGAGCATAGGCATGAGCATCTCTATATCGAGTAGGCCAATAGAAACCGACCCTCATGACCTTATGAGATGTAGCATATCCTCCATAATTCCCCCTAGCTTTCCCATCATGTATTTCCTTTAGGAATCATTGGGCATCATTGAAATCAAGGAAATGCAACGAGACGTCATTGTCATGTTTGCAAAACAGCTTGCCTTGTAACATCTAACAGGATGCAACTTCCAGCCTTATGGCTCGCTTTTACTTGGTCGTCAGAGTTTTTTCCAATGTACCATGGCCTAGATATTGTAGGATATATGAGTAACATGACGAGGAGCCTTTGGGGGCGTGTTATCAATTTGGTACATTTCTATTTCATGTTCCCAACATTATCCATCGTTGTTTCACCGGTCGATAACTTCATCAGCCATCCTGCACAGCCCTTGCCCCTTGATCGTGTGCATGGGTTTGAATTCTAAGTCATATTGCTAAAGGCATGCCATCCAGCTACCTCATCGCTCACCCAGTTTTTTCTATACGAATAGTGAACAAACTACTGGGTGAAGGACGAACATTATGACATCATTCTTCAAGATATATGGCCTAAAATGCTTAACTTCCTTAGATACTGCATAAACCTACTTATTTATGTATGGATAGTTCAGCTCAATGCCTCATAAAACTACACTCATGAAGGATATTTTCCATTCATCATGGTCGTAGTGCTTTTGGGTAAGAATGACCTCTAGTGATGATTTTGAGGAAAAACTATACAAGACAAAGACTTTGTTGAAATTTGGGCCATAAAGGGCTGGCGCTTTCATGACGGATTTCTTAATATTATTGAATTATTCTCTCTCAGGCTGATTCCATATGAAAATTGCATTTTTCTTGATCATGCTCTGTATGGGTCTCCCAATTTGTGCAAAGTCCGATATGAATTTTTGAAGGAAGTTGATTTTCCCGAGGAAGGACTGCATGGATTTCTTACTACTTGAGGGAGAAATATGCACAATGACCTTTACGTGGTCCAGATCAACCACTATGCCATTCCTGGTTATAATGTGGCCCAACAAATTTCCATCTGAGACTGAGAAAGTAATTTTATTGGGATTTAACGAGATTTCGTACTTCCTGCACCTTTCAAAGATCTGCTTTAGATGGTGCAGGTGGTCATAGTTATGTTTTGAGAACACGGTGACATAATATAGGTAGACCACCATGATCTGTCCCATTAATCCTTGGAAGGTGATGTCCATGGCTCTTTGGAAGGTCACCCTGATATTGATTAAACTGAAAGGCATGCGACCGAATGCAAACGTTTCTCACTTAGTTATGAATGTCCTCTTCAAACAGTAGGGCTCAGCAACCAGCACCCGGTTGTATCCTGAGAATACATCTAGCAATGAGTACATATTTGAGCCTAACACAGTTTGAATAATCTGCTCCATGGGGGGAACAGGGTAGTTTTCCTTATCGTACAACCAGTTCAAATTTCGAAAGTCTACACACAAGAGGATTTCACCACACTTCTTCCGCACAGGGATCAAGTTTGACACCCATGTCGAATATCATACCTTCAAAATGATGTGGCCATTGAGGATCTTCTTGAGTTATTTCTGAATAAGTGGCTCCACGTTTGGGTGCACTTTCCTTAGCTTTTGTCGAAATGGTTTGATGCCTTCTTTCATCGATACCATGTGCTGGATAATCTGTGTGTCATACGTCTGCATTTTATCGTATGTACAAGCAAAAACCTCTCAATACTTCTTGAATAAATCAATAAACTATCGTCGCTCCTCGCGGGTGCACTTAGTACTAAGATTGATGAAATTCAAATTGTTTTCTGTTCCAAGATTCACTTACTTGTGTGATAAGTTGGAGCTTGCTACTTTGGTATTAGGAGGCCCTTATAACAAGTTTTGCAAATCAAATAATTTCTCAAGCGAGACAACCCTTTTGGGTATAAGGTTTCCTTTTCATTCATCCCTCTCCTTTTGTAAAGCTAATTCATTTTCCTCTTTTTCAATAATAGATTCTTTGAACATGTTTGCATTCAACATGAAATCTAGCACCTGTTGATCATCCTTGAAAAAACAGAAATTAGTCACATTGTCTTGTACTGTAGGCTTATATATAATATTAATAGAAAAACCATCCCTTAACGGGGTAAACCTAGTGTCAGCATTAGCGAAAGTATCAACTATCGTGTTATGCATCCTAAGTACTGACTTAATATCAAAAGCGTGGAAAGAAGAAATAAAACGTCATACCTCTTACTGATACCCTTTCAAATGCGGGGAGAGACAATGGATGGTCTTACGTACCTGGTGGGTGATGATTTCAAAATTGGAAATTACCTTCAGGCAACTAAATTTGACATCGATTGATTTCTTGAGCCCCAGGATTAGTGCTTCATATTCGTCGGTATTGTTGGTGCATTGGAATTATAGCCTACAAGAGATGAGAAACTTTTTCTTCTGGGGGTCTATCAAGATACATGCAGCACCGACTCTGGAATGGGTCTTGGAGTGATAATAATTTAGGGTCAAAATTTCATTCTAGGATGCTTCAACGCATGTGCTTATAGACGGGGTGCCAAGGATGGAGGTGTTGGGTGAAATTTCAAGCATGACGGGATGAAGTGGACGACAAGGGAGTAATTTCAACTTAGTGTCCGAAGAGATCGGGGATTCCGATGGCCTGGTAACACCTGAATGCAATGTCTAAGAAGCATATTCCTAAATCTTCTTACACAAAACTAACAGGTTCATTCATTACTTCCAGGTCAGTGATAGTGTGCTTCATGTATTGCTCGCTATCGACCCTGATTTGGTTGTTCCTCCCTTTGTACGGGAGCCAGAAATGAGACCAGTCTATGGCGAAGTAACCTTGTAGCTTTCTCAACAAATATCGACTTAGTAGCAAACCGTAGGCCTCAGGAATGTCTATGAAAAATATGTCAATGCACTGATGGATTCAGGAGTCTGAGGAGAGGGCGATTAGAACATTATTTAACTCACCCAAAGCAAGATATTGAGACCTCTCTAGCTTATTGATTCTAGCATTGGTCTTCTCGAGACAGATATTCAGCTTTCTGCATATAGACAAGGGCATGAAATTAGTAGACACACCAGAGTCAACGAGGCAGTTATGGACATTAAAATTAGAAATATCGAATGACTAGAGGAATGGGGGCGTCAATCCTTGTGAATTTCCATTCACGGCATTGACAATGGACTGGAGGCTCACCAAGGCTTGGGAAGGAGTAGAACTGCTAGTTTTTGATGCAGGTGTAGACCTACACGCCGAGGAAGGGTTAGCAAAATCCTTTAGAATAAAATCGTGTTGGTTGGCTATGCGAGCAAGCTCATAAAGTGACATATCGGCCTGCATTTTCTTCATGGCCTCGATAATGTTGTACCCAGGCTCTAGGTGTGAGCATCCTTCGATGGGCGTGTTGGGAGAATTTGGGGACAGTGCAGCCTTAGGCGTGCCTTGGGTGGTAGTGAGGTTGGTCTTCTCGGAAGTAGGATTTGGGGCCTGGTTTTATTTGTTCGGGGGCAGGATTTTCCTCATAAATTATTTCCATTTCTCTTCAAGAGTGTGATCAGCTATAGGAAATTTTCTCCTTAGGTTGTAGGTCTGAGGAGGCTTGGATTGGGGGTTTTCGACCATATTAATTTCTGCCATGGATTGGGGTTCTTCCCTGCAGATCACCTCAAAGGTCAGAATCGTCGATCCTCGATTTTCATCGAGGGAAAAACTTCTTCCTCAACTGGGTTAGCTTCTTTATCGGGTTCTCTGATCGTCTAATATTCCAGTATTTGATTCACCACCGCAGTCATGCTATTGATCCATTGGGGCAAGTCCTCTCTGAGTGGGAAGCTTGGTGGAAAGAACAAAAAATATGTTTACCAATCTCTTCTACATTGAATTTCGCGTTGGGATTAGGAGGAGGATGATTTTGTGTACTATTTTTCTTCCTAAAGAAATGGTTTTGGGGCTTGCTACCTAAGGAAATATCATTGTTTTTCCTTTACAGATTAGAGACTCTATTTTTTAGTAGCTTTAGGAACTTGGCGATGCTTTCGAAGTTGAAGGGGTCTTTATCCTTATCCCCAGATTTAATGGTCGAGGGTTGTGCCTTCTTCCTAGTGGATTTTGGATCATCACGATTGTCATGATCTAGAGCTCCTATGGAAATAATATCTTTCTCTATGGCAAGAGCCGTGATGAAATTAACGGCTAGGGTGACTTCGACTTCGCCTTTAACAAATAAAAGAATGTTTTGTGGTAGGGCCCTTGTGTAGAATTCTATAGTGATGGAATCATCAAGGACCATGTTCTGGGAAAACTTGTTCAGGATGGTCGCAAACCGCTGATTGAAATATTTGACCTTTTCCTTCTTTTTTCACTTCAAGGTTCTCAACTCCATGAGTAGCATAGAAGGAGTTTTTTTCTTAAATAATTTCTCAAGGAACGTTCGGCGGAATTCTTCCTAGGTCTAGATGGAGGTGATAGGCAAAGAGAGATACCAGGTAGCGGCCTTGTTCTCTAAGGTGTGCAAAAAAGGTTGGCATGCTACGTCATCGTACTGCACTCTAATCATTTGTAGGGCGAGGTAGAAGTTGCTAATGTGATCTTCTTCTAATGTCCCCTTTTCGGGGTCAAACTTGGGTAAGTGTTTCTCCTAGGGATGGGGAATGTCATGAAGCAGAAATTGGATGCCCAAAGGGGATTGTGCCATCTAGGCCAGGGGTTGTAGCCACTTTTCCATACGAAAAGGAGGAATTATTACATGCTCAGTTTCATTTTCAGACTCGATCCCAGCGCTAGACCTGGAAGTGTCACCCTCATGTTGGGGTTGCATGTCTTCATACTGGGGATTCCTCTGGTTTTAAATATTCCTATAGTTCCTTAAATTCCTAAAACCACCAAAATTCACGTTGAAAATAAAATGTTGTTGATTTTGGTTTCAGTTTCAGTGGTTGGTTTGGTTTCTATTTCGACCGTTTCCCCGATCAGTATTTCCCTGACCTCTTCCAACCCCTCCCTTGGATGGGTCATTTTCCTGGGTATTCTTGTTCAAAGGAGGATTAGCCTAGGGACCGGTATTTTTTTGGGGAATAATGGGGACCCTAATGGCGGTGGTCTCAGGGCCTCCTCCATCGACTCCTTAGGGTCTCTCGGGGCCTTCAGTTGAGAGCTGGTCAACTGCATCTGTGTAGCCCTCGACCATCAGGCTTATAAGTTGAGGTAATGAGTTGACCAAGACACCTTGGTGGGTGTGATGTGTCTCGGGGGTTCATGGGTTGGACACTAAACTCATATCGAGGAGGCTCTGGAGAGCTATGACAATATCATGGGCAAGTGGATGCAAAGCTCTTAACTAGGCTCTCGTGACTTCGTAGAACATGGGTTCCTCCTTGGGAGGAGTATCCTCAAGTGGGGAGGACCGTTGTTACCAAAATTGATATCTCCTAGGGATAGACCTATAAATGGGTCTTGAGGTGTTTGCAGAGGGATGTTAATAACCTGTTGGGAACCTGCCATCAGGCCCTCCTTCTAGTAAAGGGGATCTCCCTAGTATAGAATCTCAATTATACACTACACCATTTTTTGTAGGGATCCCATCCGGTATGTGGGCCCATTTGTCATCGTATTGGTAAGAGATATACCTTTTCTTGGATGGAGGGAAGATTCACAATTACGGGATTGTATAGCTTTTCAACGAAAAAAAAGTCGATGATCGATGAATACCCTGTGAAACAAAACCCCATGAATGGAAAAGTGAAATTTAAAGCATGGAGCTTAATGGCAGTATTATTAGAAAAACTTCAGTAAGCTCATACTAGTATGGATTTCCACTTAAACATAAGAGATACAGTTCACTATGATCAAGTGTCTCTTAACGAATCTAAGCACATTTCAGTAGAGAGTTAGGTATACATCAAGAAACTAGGTAATCAACATATCCATATATTAAACAATCATACATCATCCACATATCGAAGGGAGTTCAAATACATAAACCATGCTTAAACAAAAATGTACACCATGAGTTAAAGGAAACAAAATTCATTGAAAAGGACCATATTCATAGTGTCAATACACAAAAGCCTACATCAGATCCAATAGTGAGATCCAAAACACTCCTTTGTAGTCAGTTCTGGAACGTACGTTCAATTCTATACAATTATCTCTTGAGAGAGTCCAATCAAAAAGGCACTATACAATCCTTCATGAGGTAGTACATGTAGGGAGAAAATGTCTTTTGGGTTACCCCCAGACCTTTTGTCTCCCTAACTATTGGGATGACATGCGACTTGGGGGTACATGTGACTTGTGACCTAGGTCAGGCTGCAACCTACGTCTTAGAGGCATCTACAACCTATGACCTGGTAGGATCTGTGACATGCTACCTAGGCTTTACAACCCTTGCCATCCATTTATATTTTAGGGGAGAAGCTTAGTGATAGATAGAGTTGTAGCTTCCACCTGTTGCTGCTCCTTGATATATGTCTCCCAGGCTTTATATTTAGTGGCTATCAAGGTGAGTTGAGGTATCTTCCTTGAGTCTGTGCAAGAATTCAAGAGAATCGGGGACTAGTGTACGCTTCTTTGAATTCATTTGATTAGATAGTGAGGCCATATTTGTGTAGATTCTGACCAGCTCGACGAAGTATTGTGTAATGTTTTGCTTGGTAACTGGGAAGTCCTTTGAGCTGACTGCCTATCTGGTTGGATCCAGAAACAACTGGATGTTCTGTAATACCTCTTCTTGACTCTTTTGTTGGGTTCGTGTACCAGTGGAAGGTATGTGGTGAACTTCCGCTATTGATTCGATTCTGCTGATGAGATGCTCATATGCAGTCATTACTTTGTCCACATATTTTGGGAGCTTATCTTGCTATTGCAACTTTATCCGCATCAGTACTTGTCATTTTCGGTGCATATCTAATCCATATTTGGCATAGTGGTAGGGGATTGTGGGTACTTCTCAAACCATTCCAATATGTTTTCGAGTGTTGTGGAGGCCTCCTTCAGCTAGGTGGATTCCTTTCTCGTTTCTGCCTAGACCCTTGCCAAGGGAGCGATTGTTTGCCTTAGCCTCATCATCTCTTCATAGACATGAACCATGGTCCTACTCATGATTTCAAGTTCTCCTTGAACGAAAGCATGCATCCCACTGGATTGGGTGAGTGTGAGATGAATTTTTTGATTCTATGCTTCCAAGGCTCTCTTCTCCTCTTCTACTTGAATGGCCCTCTGCTCAGCTATACAGATTTTGTTTTTCAGCTGTAGGATTTTCTACCTCATTTTGCTGACGTGCTCTTCAGTAGAAGCTGCGAAATTTGTCCCAACAGATGCTATCATTGTGTGTTTTTTTTTCTGGTATCCAAGACTATGTCTTTTTCAATTATAACTGCCAGAGGCTTGATGGGTTCTATGTAAGACATTTTATTCTTTGATTCTTGATATTGTGAGTGTACTAATCATAAGATAGCCTTGTAAAATCCAATACATCATCCTCCTGTTCTCCCGAGAGACCCATCTTTCCAAAAGGGAAGTGTCTGCCTATCACGGGAGTCACTGGGGTTATATCGATCAGTGGCAGATCTGCTCGCTTCTTGATTTGTAAAGGTTTTGACACGCCTCCTTCCACTTCTTTGGCTGCGTCTTCCTACCACTTCCAAGCTTCATCCTCCATTCTTATTTTTTCTTCTTCCTCCTTGTCATGTCCCTATTTAATCTTTCTCTCTGCTTCTCTTTTCTTTTGTTCTTCTTCTTTTGCATTAGCTTATTCTTCCTTCTTCCTTCGTGCTTCCTCTAATTTCTTCTTTTTTTGTTCTTATTTCTTCTACTTTTTTCATTGTTCATCCTCCTATTTTTTCTTTTGTTGTTCTTCCTCCTGTTGCCTTCGACTCTCTTCTGCTTGTTGTTGTACCAATGCATCTTGGGTCCTTTTAAGTTCTTCCTCCCTCTTTTTTTTCTTGGCCTTTCGCCATTCCACAGTTTCTTTCTCTCCTTATTCTTCTAGATTCTTAGGGGATTTATTACATGTAGTATTTTATGGCTTCCTAGGATGAGAAGTAGAAAGCCCTCCTATTGGTGTTTTAGGTTTCATGGTGGCAGCTCTATCCTCCAGGGTTAGGTCATCCTCAGACTGATCACATTGGATTCCATCTACTTCAAATTATTCTTCAGGAGTTGCCTGCCTAAGTGCATTATACCAATTTCTTACTTCATATTCCAATGATGCTTTTGTGTGCTAATAGGTCCAATTTAATTTGGCCCACTTGCAATGTGCCGACATGATCCTTTCTGGGTCATAAGACCAAAAATCTAAGTTTACGAAGTGAAAACCCTTTATGTGTTCGGCTGCCAATTCCACTTCTTTCAAATCCTTGCCCATGTAGGCACCAATGGTGAGTGGGAGGGTAGGCCATGGTTTCTTCTTACCTTTACTTAGTGTTTTATAAAACCTACTCGTTATCTGGTAGCAGACTTCTTGTAGTAGCATCTTATCGGTGACGAATTTCAGCAATGCATGGGGCTACTTGAATGATCCAAAAACCCTAATGAGGGTGCCTTCTCGAATGGGAAACTAGTGAGCTACCTTGATGATAGTCTCCATGGCTCTTCTAGAAATGTAAGGTGGATCTTCTGTGAAAATAATACGGTATAGTGTAGTGATGAAATCTTATGAGATAAGATAAATATCCTTCTTATATTTGGAATCCTAGAAAATATTCAAATCCTTAAGAATCGGGCATCTAGTCCCTGCATCCCATTTATGCAACCACTGATCAAAATGGCATTGTTATCATACTACATATAATAGGTAGGAAGCCATGTATAATTTCGATGATAACCCTTCCTCAGGCACTTGTGTTGTCGATATGTTTTCCCTCTGCGCTGAGATTAACAATTGGGCCTAGCTAAAGCGAGTGTCATAGGTGGTGAGTACGTGCATTATAGGTACCCACACCCCATTGAAGGTAGTAGCGTCCATCCTTCCATACATTCAGCACATCATAGCCGCGACAAGCCTATAAACCCTTCTTAGATTCTTAATATTATATTCTTGATCCTTCTTCCCCTTGAACTTCTTGGGGTCTTCCCACCATCTCTTCAAGGTGTCATGCACTGGCACGTCATGTTTCGCTATACATTGTGTGTTAAAGGATTCTTCTTTGTTGGGTAGCGAGTAATACTGTTTGGCATCCCCCAGGGAAAGATTGGCGAAGGCTACTCCAGAAAATTCCCTTATCACCCAATATTTCCAGTCTGTTCTTTAGAGAATCAAATCCAAGACTTCTGTGCACAGTAATATTGAAGGGTGAGTCACAACATAGTGTAGCGTGGACCTTTTCACCTGCAAGTACACCTGGTGGTTTGCTAGGTCTTCTGGGAATTCTTGTCTCATGAATTCTTGGTATAGGTCATACCAATATATCTTAGTGTTCTTTCCGAAGACATAAGTTGTGTCTCCATAGGTGGGAGTGAGCATTGGAGGTACATCGCCTTCTGGTGGATCAATTTCTAGGCTCTCATGCCATCTGTGGATTGGTAGACACCCCATATCACTTGAGGCCGAGGAGATAGATACGCAATCAATCTCAGCTTCAACATCACCTAGCATGTTTCAGAAACAATTCCACAGTAACGCAAATGACATGGAGGCAACATTATGATAGATAAAATCACCTTTAGAAACCAACTAATTTCCCGGCTAGTCCGGGATGCCAAGTGACCAACAAGATAGGTCGCGGGAGGAAGTTTTAGGTAGCTGAGACCTAAAATGGCCGCAAAGGCCTTAGAGTGCAGAGGATGCAACCTCGCAACCTAGTCGCAGGGTTGTTGAGTCGCATCTGCGTAAAATATTTGGCCTTAGAGACTTGGTAACTTTGCGAGTTAGCGACCCAAAAACTAGGTTGCGAGTTCGCGAGGTCGCACTAGGGATTTTATGGGTGAAATGAGCAGGCGTGACCTTCAAGAAACATGAATAATAACAAGTAAAAAGGAGGAAATAAGGGATAAGAAGGCCACAAAAGGCTTAGGAGAATATGCACAAGGTAACAAAGAAAATTCATGAGGGTCTGGGTTAGTTTGGGCATTGTGGGATGCGTAGGGGATGAAAAAAGGTGTTTTAGAAGGAAAGGTGGTCTAGGGTGAAGCACTGCTAATAGGAGCATAACGTGCTTAATAATCCTGCTATGGGGGAGGAATAGGTAGGGCAAGCAGTCATAAAAAATAGTAAATTGCAGGTGGCTTCGACGACTTTCCTGGAAGAGAACGCTCTTTGATTGGTTTGTCAGACACGTTGTAAGCTCCATCACACAGGTCAAATGCGACCTATGCAACCCTTCTATATATAAAGAGGTCACATGTGTGAGCCTTAATGGTGGTCGCAAGGTCACATTTTATGGTGATTTGCATACATTTGCGACCTTGCGACTTGGGGGTTCACTGGGTCGCTAAGTCGCATGGTCGCAAAGGTTAGCTGCTGAATGAATGTGCCACTTCATGACCTAGCGAACTTGCATCCTAATCTAGGTCGCCGGGTTGCTATGTCGCACAAGGTTGAAATTTGAAGAGAATGCGACTTACCAACCTTGCGACTTGGATAGGTCACTAGGTCGCTAAATCGTGCATGATCCAGATTTGTGAAAAATGTGACGCTGCGACCACACTTAGAAGAAAAATCAATCATTCAAAACTAGCATTCGATCGGATTTTACCTACCCAGGGTGGACCCTTTAGGCCTAGGGCTGATGCTTGGTCATGAACCTATTCTCATGCATGCCATCAAAAGAAACAGGGGCTCTGAAATTTTAGACTGATGAAGAAATTCAGAGGGTGTTGTAGCGGCTACAACACCTCTTTATTTACTTTTAATATAATAATGATTTTCATAAGTTAATGAGATGGATACATTCATCATATCCATTATAACATTTGACAAAATTGCTTACATCATTTTTCATGTTTTTCAATTTACTTCTTCTTTTTAAGTGGCTATTTTTCTTTTGTTTACAATGAACCATTCAGACATAAACATCCATTTATATGAACCAATCATTTAAAATCAATTTAATGATTGGTTCATATTGATTTTAATACTTTGAATTCATATTATATCATGAAATACAAAATTATGGGCTAAATTATATTGATATTAATATTACCAATGATATCCAATATTATTGAAAAAATTGGATACCATACCAAAAATTACCAAATTAATATTGGTAGTTAGTATGTTTATTAATATGTGTATTAATACCCCGATAGGCATGCCACAAGGACGTGAATGGACAGTAGTCGGTGCCACGCAGAGATGCACACCTGACCGTACATCAACTCTAATAATAAATACAGTGTTGTAGAAGGCCAAAGGCCGGTACCTTAAACGCTCATCCATTATGGAAGGTTATGTAAAAATTGGGAGCTAGCAAAGCCTGTCAGAGCAGAGTTTGAAAAAGTACCGATTGCGGAAAAGATTAAGGAAAAAAAGGAAATGGGAATGAGAAAATGTTCTTGGAAAGAAGTTTCTAGAGCAGTCCGAGGAAATGGAGGAAGGTCTACAGCGACGCCGGGTTACTTGGTATATCATGTCTCTTACAACCTTTGCTTCTCAATTCCTTGTTCCTATTCTAAATAATGAAGGCAAAGGTGACGGTTGTAATGAAATGCATGAAGTGTTTTGTTTCTGTAGTGGGCTCGCTTATCAGTTTGGAATTGTATTTTTTTCTCTATCTTATAATGCTAATGAGGGGTCTGTCACTAAGGCTTGCATGACGCCTCTCATTAATCTGGCCCCTGATATAGAGCCTTGCTTTAGAATCTTGTTTATAGTCAAATCACTGTTTTGTGAAACCCATTTAAAAACCCGAAGTTGTTTACAGAATAGAGAAAGGTCAGCTACAATTTTAAGATCGGTTGGTCTGTGTTTAAACTTGATTACCCTGCATTCCAATGAGGCTCAATTGCAGGTCCTTTTGATCTTCCTTCCATGGAAGCGTCATCCCATGGTCTCGGTTCCCTGGGTAACCAACAATGAAGAATTCCATCACGCATATGAGCAGGATTGTATGCTAAGTAATGATAAATAATGAACCCACCTCTGCCCTTCTTGGTATAATCGATATCCTATCTTCAGTTTTTGTGCTACCCCATTCATAATCTGCGTCATCTAATTTGCTGCTTCACCTGCAAAGAAATTTTGCAAACTATTTTATGCAAGATGGTCTCTATATTTTATATGCTTACCATTCATGCTGTTGGTTGCGCGACAATGTTTGAGGCTCCACCTGCTTATGAGGTTGTAGTGGGCTCCACCAAATCTCACTTGAATTCTGTTATTGATTTTACTCTGCCATATACCGGATTGTTTCACATTTTTACAGGGATTTTACAAGAGCTGTCGGGGTTTGACTGTAAGTCCAAAACCATGGAAAAAGGACAACCTGGGAAACAATAGGGAACCGGAAAAGGGAAGTATAAGCAACTAATTCAGAATGTGGGAACAAGAAAGCGTGGAAGGAAAACTAAAAAAGAAGTTATGGAAAATAATTTTGATCTTTATGAAGCTGGAAATCCAACTCAGATCCGCAACACAATTCAAGGCTGGGAAAGAGAGAGCAACCATGATGAAGAATACATCAAACAGTAAGAAGCCACCATGGACATCCTATGGGACCCCAAGAATACAAGAGGAAGGTTATCCCTTTTCCATCAATGATTTCACACATATTGGATACTTAAATGTGTTTTGGCGAAGTCCATGACTATCATGTAGGAAACGAAAGGAAACCCAACTGTGGTTTTAGTACTGCAACAAATCAAACTGGAAATCCAAGAAATGGGCATGTCTCTATATCATTCTGCAACAAGGATTGGGAGAATTGAATGACAACTTCAAGCAATGGAGCAAGTAGATATGCCAGGTTCTACTGCAAAAGACCTAGCTCCTATTAACTCTTATGATCGGTAACATTTGATTTTAATATATTTTGATTATTTTTGCAGCAAATTTTTATAGCTTTTGGTTAAACTTTAACTTTTATGGACATAGTAAAGTAGATATAGCAGCAAGTAAAAGGAAGAAACAATTCCAATACTGGTTGGCTTTTAATTCACTCAGGTGGCCAACAGACCTGGTTTCCTTCGGGCAGGTTGAGGCCACTAATTGCATGAGTATATGTATAGCAACCTGCTTTTTTGATAAATATAAAATGGGAAGGCTCTACGAAATTTACAAAAAAGAAATTAATATGTTTATTAATTAATATTGGTACTAATATTTACATTTATATTTATATTAATGGTTTTTAATACTAATATTAAACACATATTGTGTCTATACATTAATATGAAGATTACCATTAAACATCAATATAAATATTTTGATTGAACATTAGGTTTAATAACTTTAGTTTTATTTAGGTTCAACGAAATCATATTTCTATCTCTATAGATTTTTATACCATTTGGTCATGTAGCATTAGGTTATTTTATAGCATGAGGCTTATAATATTACATTTTTTTAATATTAATAAAAATTATTTTAATGTTAATATTTAATATTAACATTCATAAAACCCATGCTGGTTTTCTTATGTGAAACTTCAGTGAAGTTCCTTTATCGTTTTATAACATGATGAAGAGCCCATGTTTTCCAATAGATATTGATAATTCAACTAATCAACAAATGTATGGGTTTTGGTGTCCAACGGCGTAGGATTGCAATGATATGATTGAGTATGTAAATATTTTTGTGGTTGTTCACCATGTGTATTCTCTTGACAAGATCCCACCAATAGATGTAGATATGGAGTCTTAGGCTATTAGTTTTGTTAGGAATTTTATAAATATTTTCATTGGAGAATATTTCCACTTTATATACTTTACATATTTTGGATCTATATGCTACTACTTTAAAATTATATATATATATATATATATATATATATATATATATATGGCTCCTGCTAGAATTCTAGGAATATGTGTATATATCAAATTTGCAATTTTCTAGAAAATATTCCATATTGTATGCTCTTAAGTTTTCCTAATTAGATGGAAAAGTGTTTATATTCGCTGCATTTTTATTTGTATGTATAATTATAATTACTACGAATTATGGTATACTTGTTATTTCTATTACATTGTTCTCAATGGTTCTCAAACATGTTATATTTTTGTGCACATTTTAATGTTTACATTTGTATATTGATAATATATAGTTCTAAATATATTGATGTCTTTATAGTCCTAGGAAACCATGTTCCAATCTCACATTGTGACAAAGATTGTCTCAATAAGAAAATAAACCATTGTTAACCATGATCAACCATTTTCCAATGTCACACTGTGACAAATATTGTCTCAATATAAATCTCAAGCATTGTCCAATGTCACATTACGACAAAGATTGTCTCCATAAGAAAATGGACCATGGTCAACCATTATTAACCATCGTTAACCATTTTAAACCATGTTCGAATGTCAAGTTGTGACAAATATTGTCTCATTATGGAAAATCAACCATGGCCAACCATGGTCATCATCAGTCCAAAGTCGCATTGTGACAAATATTGTCTCAATGTTTAAATCAACAATGGTCAACCATGGTCAACCATGATTATTTAAGCATTTATATGGCTAGGATTTATATTATTAATCCATTGGGTTTATAACCCTTGGTTTTTTAGTATTAATCCCTTGGGTTTATTATTTTCTTAGGTTTTTAATATCAATATGTTGGGTTTATTGATATAAGGGTTCATATTCCTAGGGTATAAAATTAGTCATAGGGCCTATAATATTAGCCCTTCAGTTTAATATAAATCTCTTATGTTTATAATAATGCTCAACCATTGTCCAATGTCACATTGTGACAAATATTTTATCAATATGAAAATCAACCATGGTGGAACATCGCATTGTGACAAAGGTTGTCTCAATATGAAAATGAGACATGGTTAATTATTCTTATTTTAGGGTTTATAATATTTATCATATGGTTTTTATAAGTTGGGTTTATAATATTAATATCTTGGATTTAATATTTTTCCCTTGGGTTTATAATACCTTGGGTTAATAACATATATCCTTGGGTTTAATATAAAACTATTGGGTTTTTAATCATGGTCAACCTTGGTCAACTATGGTCCAATGTCACGTTCTGATGAACCATGGTCAACCACGATCAACCATGTTTATTTTAGGGTTTAAAATATTTATCTTTTGATTTACATTCCTTCGATTTATAATATTAATCCCTTGGGCTTAATATTATTGTCTATGGTTTATAATACCTGGGGGTTTGTTATCTCATTAGATTTATAATATCAATCCCCTCGTTTTATTAATCCAAGGCTTCATGTTCCTAGGGTATAATATTATTCCCTTAGTTTTTTTATTCTCTTAGGTTTATAATATTTATCCCTTGGATTTACTGATTCATCGAGTTTATAATATTAATAATATCATGGGTTTATTAATACCTTGGGTTTAAAATGTTAATTCCTAGGGTTTATTAATCCCATGTGTTTTCAATATTGATTCCTTGGGTTTTTTTATCATTTAGGTTTATAATATTTATCCATTTTGTTTACTAATTCAATGGGTTTACCATATTAAACCCTTGGGTTTATTAGCCACTTTGGATTATAATACTAATAATTCCTTAGGTTTATAATTTAATCATCTCAGTTCCTTAATCCCTTAAGATTAAAATATTAATTCCTATGGTTTATTAATCACTTGGGTTTTTAATATTAGTTTGTTTAGTTTACTGATTCCATGGGTTTATTAATCACTTAGATTTATTAATCATTTGCATTTATAATATTTATCACTTGGGTTTATAATATTAATAATCCTTTGTGTTTATTGGGCCCTTGTGTTTATAATATTAATAATCCTTTGGGTTTGTTGATCCATTGAGTTTAAAACATTAATCCCTTGATATTTCTCAACATTTGGGGTTTGTCATATTAATCCATTTGGTTTTTCATATTAATAATCCATTGGTTTTATTAAACCCTAATATTAAGGCTTGAGTGGGCCTAATGGTTAAGAGCATGTGTTTCCTCATAAGAGGTCACAAGTTCAAAAAGAGAGGGGGGAAGAGTGTGTATTCCTTCATAGACTTAGCAGTCAAATCAATGTGTGGAGGTGGGTGCCTTGTACAACAAACAAGGGGGTCTCATACAACATTTTGGCGTCTTGCCTGGTCGTGACCTTAAAATTGGACAATAATATTAATTAGTCCTAGGTTTTAATATTAATCCCTTAGGTTTATCATGTTTATCCATTTAGTTTAATAATTTATTGGGTTTATAATATTAACAATCCCTTGGGCTTGTTTACCCCTTAGGTTTTTAATATTTATCCCTTGGGTTCACTAATTCCATGGGTTTATAATATTGAACCCTTGGGTTTATAATATTAATAATCCTTTGGGTCTATTATTCCCTTGAGTTTAAAATATAAATTCATAGGATTTATTAATCACTTGGATTTTTAATATTAGTCACGTTGGGTTTCTTGATTCTTTGGGTTTATTAATCGCTTGGGTGTATTAATAATTTGTATTTAATATCATATGTTTCCTACTAAGAGATCATAGGTTCAAAACTGGACGGTAGTAGAGTATGTATGCCTTCGTAGACTTAGCAGTCAAATCATTGTGCGGAGGTGGGTCCCTTGTCCCACAAACAAGGGGGTCTCATACACCAATTTTGTGTTTGGCTTGGTCGTGACCTTAAAATTCGATAATAATAATAATAATTTATAATATTAATGTTTTGGGTTTATAATATTAATAATCTCTTAGGTATATTGATAATTTGTGTTTATATTATTAATAATTTTGTGGGTTTGTCGATCCATTGGGATTTTAACATTAACTCCTTGATTTTTCTAATTCTTTGGCTTGGTAATATTAATCCCTTGGGTTTATAATATTAATAACCCCTTAGGTTTATTAAATCCAAACATTAAGGGTTAAATATCAGTCCTAGGGTATAATATTAATCCCTTAGGTTTATAATGTCTATACCTACAGTTTATTAACTTGTTGGGTTTATAATATTAATAATCCACAGGGCCTATTGATCCCTTGGGTTTATAATATTAATAGTCATCTCGGTTTTTCAATCCTTTGGGTTTAAATATTATTTCCTAGGATTTTTTAATCCCTTCTATTTTTAATATAGATCCCTTGCATTTTTTTATCCCTTAAGTTTATAATAATTTTCCCTTGAAATCACATGTTCCTTACACTTATAATATTAAATGCTTGGGTTTATTTGTTCCTTCAGTTTATAATATTAATAATTAATTGGATTTATCATTTAATCCCTTGGGTTTATTAATCCCTTGAGTTTAAAATATTAATTCCTAGGGTTTATTAACCGCTTGGGTTTTTAATATTATTTTGTGGAGTTTATTGGTTCATTGGGTTTATTAATGATTTATATTTATAATATTAATGCCTTGGGTTTATAATATTAATAATCCCTTATGTTTATTGATCCCTTGTGTTTATAATATCAATAATCCCTTGGCTTTGTTTATCTATTGGTTTTATAAAATTATTCCCTTGAGTTTCTAATTCTTTGGGTTGGTAATATTAATCCCTTGGGTTTATAATATTAATAGTATCTTTGGTTTATTAAACCTTAATATTAAGGGTTAAATATTAGTCTTAGGGTCTAATATTAATACTTAGGTTTATAATGTTTATCCATTCGGTTTATTAATTCATTGGGTTTATAATATTAATAATTCCTAGGGTTTATTAATCCATTAGGTTTATAATACTAATAGCCATATCGGTTTATCAATCGTTCGCGTTAAAAATATTTGTTCTTGGGATTTATTAATCCCTTGTGTTTTTAATATTCATGCCTTAGGTTTGTTGATCTCTGAGGTTTATGATATTTATCCCTTGTGTTTACTAATTCTTCGGGCTTATAACATTAAATTATTGGGTTTATAATATTAATATTTCTTTGGGTTTATAATTTAATCCATTGGGTTTATTAGTTATACGTATGGTTTATTAATCTATTATTATTTTTAATCGCTTTTTTTATTAATCCACAGGGTTTATTAATCCATTCGATTTATAATTCAATCCCTTGGGTTTAAAATTTAATCCCTTTTGTTTGTTGATCCCTTGGGTTTATAATCTTTATCCCTTTCGTTTACTAATTCCTTGGGTTTATAATTTAATCCCTTGGGAATAATTCCTTCAATTTATAATTTATTCACTTGGGTTTATCAATAATTCCTAGGGTTAATTAATCCCTTGGGTTTATAATTTAATCCCTTGAGTTTATTGATCCCTTGGGTTAATGATATTTATCCCTTGGGTTTACTAATTCCATGGGTTTATAATTAATCCCATGGAAATAGTTCATTGTTTTTATAATTTAATCCCTTGGGTTTATTAATTATCCATATGGTATATTAATCTCTTATGTTTTCTAATCCATAGGGTTTATTAATCCCTTGGGTTCATAATTTAATACCATGGGAATAATTCCTTCAGTTTATAATTCAATCCTTTTAGCTTATTAATAATTCCTACCATTTATTAATCCATTGGGTTTATAATTTAATCATGAGGTGAAAATGTAAGGAAAATTTGGATTCCCTTTTTTGAGAAAAAAATTTCATTTTTTTCGGTTCTTCAACTTTCTGCAAACTATAACAATTTTTCTGTGTAGAATTTCATTTTGCGATAAAAATAAAAGTTATGAGAAATTTTGTTAGCTTTCTATTACTTATTTTTTGAAATTTTTTTATGCAGATTTGATATGTCAACTTAGCGTTTCTTTGAGTGTGTGTTTCTTAACAATCAAAGGATTCATAAGAAGTCATGTTATGTCGCAATGATGTATTCATTGAAAATTTGTGTTTTTGAAAAAACAAAATGTGTTACAACAATCTAGACAGAGTCTACTTTGTTTTCGTCATATTTACAAAGCCAATGGATGCATATCATAATTACTAGAATTTTTTGAACTGGTCCAATACGAAAAACTGTGTATTTTGGATATGTTTCGCATGGCAAAAAATTTCTTAACATATAAGTTATAAACTAAAAATCTAAAAGCTACCCATTAGAGTCAACGGACCAATGTAATGCCCCATAATTTTTTCAATTTTTTTTACAATGTATTTTGGGAGATACAAAATTTTGATTTCACTGAATCACAATGACCCTCACAAATTGTTTGCACCCATTTTATTAGAAAAATAATTAAAATTAATAAACGTTTATGAAATTCCATAAAAGTTATATTTCCTGAAAGTAGATTCAATTCTGAAAATGCTTGTCTTGGTTCCGATAGTTAATTAACAACCTTTCATGGAGTTTAATCAGTCCAAAGTTGCAGAACCGTATTCAGAACCTAGTTTTTGCGTAATTGATGACGCGTTAGTTCGGCCGAACTTTTAATAAAGTTCGGCCAAACTATGTTTTCCGCTTAAGACCCACTAAATCTAACGTCTTAATAGTTCGGCCGAACTTTTGATCAAAAGTTCGGCCGAACTATTTTGTAACTCTCCGTCGGTCGGAGAGTTTTGCGGAGCCCCCTACTAAAACACATTTCGCGTCAATATAAATTGGCGCGAAATGATTCACAATTTTCGCACATTTCACACACTTCTTCTCATTTTACAAAGATCTTCGTTTGGGTTCAAAAACTTTTCTTCAAAGTTTGGATTTAAGAGCATTTCTTGGTTGATTTTACAATTTTGGGTTTAAAGAATTTTTTTGGAGGACATTTCTTAGAAGCGGCGTGATTTTGGCAAAAATTGTAAAAAATTTATTGGACGTACATTCAAAAGACATTTCTTGGAGGTATGTATGTGTTTTGAGCTAAAGTAAATCTTTTGAGCTTTGTTTCATTTTTATAAGACATTTTTCTCTCGAATTTTTTAAAGTGTTTTGGATTGGAATATGTATTTTTTGCAAAAAATTTACACTGAATTTTTTTAAATTAAATCTTTTGTAATTGAGTTATTGTCCAATTTTTTGAAGGAAATTTTTTGAACTTCATACCCTATTATCATGGGAAATCGAAGAACTTGTGCAAGAAAATATGATCGAAAAAGAGACCCTGAGGCACGTAGAGAAGTGACTAGACAATCTCGCAAAAGAAAGTTAGAAACCCTCTCAAATATTGAAGAGGAAAATCAATCTCAAGCAGAAATTGAAGCAGGTATGTAAATGTAAATATTATGATCTATTGATATATATTTAAAATTTTCCTAATGTAAAATGTGAAGCTTAATTTTTATTTGATGAACTAGTTTGAAAAATATTTTGTTTAATGTAAACAGACAGAGATATTCCTCAAAATATTGAAGAAGAAAATCAGCCTCAAGTAGAAATTTAAGCAGGTATGTAAATGTAAATATTATGATCTATTGATATATTTTTAAAATTTTCCCAATGTAAAATGTGAAGCTTAATTTTTATTTGATGAACTAGTTTGAAAAATATTTTGTTTAATGTAAATACACAAAGATATTCCTCAAAATATTGAAGAAGAAAATCAACCTCAAGCAGAAATTGAAGCAGGTATGTAAATGTAAATATTATGATCTATTGATATATTTAAAATTTTCCTAATGTAAAATGTGAAGCTTAATTTTTATTTGATGAACTTATTTGAAAAATATTTTGTTTAATGTAAATAGACAGAGATATTCCTCAAAATATTGAAGAAGAAAATCAACCTCAAGCATAAATTGAAGCAGGTATGTAAATGTAAATATTATGATCTATTGATATATTTAAAATTTTCCTAATATTGTTAAAGCATATTTATTAATTCAGTAGTTTATTAGTCATATACTATTTTCGAATATGCTAGGATGAAATCACTATCGATAATGAGATGTTAGAAAATGTTGACACTCACACATATGGAGATAAAAAACTTGACCATGTTATACGATATCTTGTCAACCGCATTTTTGAAAAGTATTTCTTAAATGAGCGAGTGACAGTGTAGGCTCAAATGTTGAAAGGTCTCCTATCATCAAGGAAATTAAAAGAAGCGAAGACACTATTGGGTATTCGAAAATCGACCAAAGATAAAAAAATGAAGGAAGAGGTGATAAAAAATATGGGTAGTGCTATAAAGTCAATTAAGAGATCTAGAGATAAAGATGTTTCAAATGTACGTAGAGGAATACAGATGGAAATGGTTTCACCAAGTACTCAAGAGAATAGTTTGATAACATCTATGGCACAAGCACTGGGAACCTCGTGAAAAAATCTGCACAAACATCGAAAAATTCGACTGCAAATAGATGTAAATGATGAACTCGCTTGTTGGAGAGCTATTTGTAGGCAACCATACAAAGATAGACTTGGAGAAAATGTTAAAAAAATAATATATGAATATTGGAAGAACAGTGAAATTACCAACTTTCAGACATGTGATTCAGAGAATATACCCAGAAATCGATCAGAAAGAACATGAAAAATATTTCTTGGAAACTACTCAGATAGAGTTATTCAACAAGTTCAAAGAAGAGAATCGTCAAATTCATGTTTCACTCAGTGCTTTTGTTCAACAAAATCCATGGTATGTAAAACCTATCACCGTACGCGACACTTGTTGTTGCCATTATCATGTAGAATTTGAGTTATATTATGACACATTCCTTGATTTCGGTAGAACATTATGGAAGGATTCACCTCCTCCTTCCACTATCCGTGATTTCATATCTCAAATTCTATGTGAAAGAGAAAGCGATGAACTATTTTACAAAAAGAAATGTGTTGGTGGTAAAAAATACGATGATTGTGGAAATTTGACTAAATTTCAAAACAAATATCATATTGATATAAATGATCAATCATTGTCCAACATGAAAATGAAATGGAAGAGATATGAATATATCAATACATCGATTCAAGGTGAAAATAGTGTTAAAAGAATTGAATTACTAGAAGACGAAATTTTTCTGATAGACTTTTTGAGAAATTTTGAGGCAGAAATTTACAAATACACCAAGCATTCCCATAAAGCTCGATGGCAAGACGTGCAATTCAAAAAATCTCGTGAAGTTTTTCCATTGGGGACCATTTTGTCAGTGATTGATTTTGCAGAAAACTACACATTTGTTCCACAAAAAAAAATTCAGAGTGAATACTATCATTCTGACCAGGTCTCCATGCTCGTCGATATTCTATATAGACATGCTAAACAAAATTTTTATCATATAGAAAGCACGAGCGAAAATCGACACATCATTAAAGAATATCACTTTTATATCAATGACGATCGTACACATGATACATGTTTTGTACAACATTGTTTTGGAAGAATTTATGATTCATTGAAAAATCGTGGAATAACATTCAATGAACATTGGATATGGTCAGATGGATGCGCAGGTCAATTCAAATCTTCACGATCATTCTTTTGGTTATGTTGTCTTCATAAGAAAACCTCCATTAAACATTGTTGGAATTTCTTCGAGACTGGCCATGGAAAAGGAGAACATGACGGTGCAGGAGCATGCATAAAATGAGTACTTCGAAGATATCAAATGAACCACTCTGCACACCGACTTGTGAACGCTGAAGAAGTTGTTCAATGGTGCATCGCTGCTCTAAGCCATGAGAAAAACCCATCAAGAGAAGTGCGAAGGTACATTCAATTTAATTTATATTGGAAATATAATTTTAAACATTGTACATTTATCATGCAATGATTATTTTTAATTGTATTTTGATATAATATTTACAAATTATTTTTCTAATTTTCCATATAAAGGTTTTTCTGGCATATTGGAATCGAAGACGTAGATATATCAATTGGAAATGACGTTGAAACAATAAAAGGGACCCGAAAATTGCATTCAATTCAAACAAAGTTGTCCAAAAATGTGTTTGCATTGGATAAAAGAAAATATTATTGTTTTTTTGATGTTTACATAGACAACACAAAATCCAATGACGTTTGTGAAAACAAAATGTATGTGAACGATTGGAAACATACAGAGCTAAATACAAAGGGTAAAATTTATGTTGCAATGTTTGAAGAAATGGAATCAGAGGAAGCTACAATATCATCCGATGGTGATCGAGTTTTTGATCTTGTTAGAGAAGGTAACATTTGAATTACTTTCTAATGATTTAAAGATCTAGAAATAAATTTAAATATGCATAATTAAATGTTAAATTTATTTTATTGTGTAGGAGATGTTTTTGCTGTAATTGCACCTATTGACAACGATGAAAATGTGAATTATTATTTGATGCGTTGCACTGAACGAAAAATGAAATTATTACAAGACTATAATGATCACGGATTTCAGTATGAAAGAGGGTCTATTATACTGAAAGGTTATTTTTTCAGACAAACTCATCAAAGTGGATACTTTGTTTACTTTGAAGACTATGAACCTGATTCCATAAGTTGTCAATATAGTCACTTGGTGTGTGCAGCACGCATAAAGTTGATAGAAGTTCAATCAAAAAAAAAATTGAAAATTAAGAAATGGAAAATGTCAAAATCCGATCATGAACGGATTATTGAAGATGGAATTCCATTAGAATTTTTTTGAGTGAAGTGTCCAGCAATTTATTATCTTTGGATTAAATATGTTTTAGAACTTCCAATACTCAACTAAAAATTGAGTTGCTTATGTTATTTGTGGTTTTCACATGTCACAAATTGTTTGGGTACAAGCACGTGATCTAGTATCAACTAAAAGTAGTTTTTCTATACATGTGCATTGATGAAAAATGTTATATGTATTGGATATATATATATATATATATATATATATATATATATTCTAGAACGAAATTAATTTTTTTTCTATATTAATTATTCTTTTATATGTTTTCCGACAGTATGGTACAAATTATTTCACTTTATTTTGTAAGGTCAGATTCGGTCCCCATATGGCCTAGCCTCCAAGGGATGAGATAACAAGTGGTTGTCCCCACTTGCCCGAATCTCAGCTTTTAAGTACAATTTTACTGTTTATGGAAAGCATCTTACATGATGTCCTAGCCAAGGATATATTCTCTTTGTTTCAAGTTTCCGGTAAAAGTTGTCACCAAATGACCTACTAGGATATTATAAATACTAGCTTTGTAAGATCATTTGGCATTCGGAAAAATTCGAAAGTCTTAAACTGTCAATCAATTTAAAGTATCATTCACCCTAGGGAGTGCAAAATATTCAATGTAGGTTGGTGACGATGCTCACTCCGAGCTTGAAGCAGCTCCAATGACCAATTCTTTAATGAATTCCAATGCACTAGACCAAAGTTGGTGACCTACTTGGTTTTTCACCCAAGAAATTCCAAGGTACTCTTCTTACCTTTGGCCCCCAAAGCAAGGATGAGTGCTACAGTAGGAAATGAAGAAATTTTTCACCAATATGGGAACGCACCAGTATCCCAATTTCTAATAAAAATTTACCAATACATTATCTCTAAGATACTCAAGATCACTTATTATGTAATTAAATTATCATTAATACTAGTCCTAAAAATGATGATGAATGCCATTACATAATTGATCAACAATGGGTCAAACTTCAGTCCTGCCTCTTAATAATAATGTGTTTAATTTAGTCTTTTAGGTGAGGATTAGGTGTGAATATTGTTTTCACTTACAAAAATAATTAATTGTTTAATTCTATAAATTTGATTATTCACCAAAATACATGTCATATCCACTATTTGTCTCCCCTACAAATTCCCATTATTTTATTAAAATATGATTTTATCTCACCCAACTATCACATGTTCCTAAATTTACTCCTAATTGTTCCCTATGCCCTAAATCTACTCCTAATTGTTCCCTATGTTGCTTTTCCCTTACTTATTTTTAGAAAGTTATTTTCCTAGATCCATCATAACTATGGATCTATCAAGCGCCGAGAGGGATCAAATATCTAGAGGTGCAAACCTCTTTTTTGAGTGAAAAAATTGAGGAAAGGTTTGCACCTCGAGAGATTTGATCCCTCTCGGTGCTTGATAGATCCGTAGTTAAGATGGATCTAGGTTGGTTTCAGTCGTGTGCAACCAAGGAAAAACTATCGATAATATGAGGAACATATGATTAATTTTATCAATAATATGTAAATACATCTAATATTAATATAACCATTTTAAATATGCTAAATATCTTTGAGATTTATCAAGTCATTTTAATTTTAAATTTTCCTAGTTACTTCAATTTGTTGAGATGATAAATATTGTAGAACAAATTTAATAATGGAAAATGATCAAATAAATTTTTTGAATGCAATGTGACAATGTAATAATATTGAATGATAGAATGTGAATAATTAGAATGTAATCAATTACAAATAGCATTTATTGTGATCAATCTTAAACTATTTTCTTCTTCTATTCTTATTGTCACCCTTATTAGTTTTGTCATCTTTCCATATCGATTATATTAAAAATAAAGTAAAAATCATAAATCATAAACCATTTAAATATTTAGCTCGAACTCTTGTAGTAAACACCATACCTTCTCTCTCTTGCTCTCCAATATTATTAGGTTTAATTATTATAACACAAAAATCGTTCTACATTGTCAATAATGTTTTGCGCTTACACTGAAATCAATGAACACTATTAATCCAATGACTTTACAAGTAATGTACCATCATACATGCAATTATATCAAATCAGAAATCAACATATACAATGAAATCAATGGGGATTGTCTTGTTACAAGTAATATTTCAATTTACCACATGTGCAAATGTAGATTGAAACCATCCAAAACTTTAAGTTTTAAAACCCTTTTGATTATATATTGTGCAACATTAAAACATTAAACATTTAAAGTTCATTAAATATCACATGCAAAATGTAGATTGAAACCATCCAAAACTTGAGTTTTAAAAACTTCACATGCCATGCCATTTATAATTCAACTATCCAACAAAAACATTTAACATTAAATATCACATGCCAAATGTAGTTCAGATGACAACATTACTTCACATTCACATGCCAAAAGTACTAAAACCATCAAAAAATTAAATAAAACAAATTATATAATAACAATGTAATAAAATATGTCCAAAAATTGTAAATCTCACTTGAGTATCAAACTGTATCAAGTTTAACAAATTTTAAAACCATCTAAATTTTGAAATCAAATCTACTATAAATCATGTCCATCAAATGGAGGATCTAGTGTCTTCCCTACTAGGGTCTCAGTCCGCGCCCTATCCTGTGAATAGGAAACCTACATACACAATGCACATGTACTTGAACATTAAAATTTTAAGTTTTAAAAATGAATGAGAATATATATATATCTAGAACTTCATGTAAAAAACAAAATATAACAAAAAAATCATGCAATACCTTGTAAGGTTCCCTCTCAATTTGATGAAGAGGTTCTCCCATAGGAACATCTGCAGTGGTAAATTGTACAATATACATGTACAGTTAAATATAAATATATATATATATAAATATAAATAATTTATATAAATTAAAAACTTTCAAATGAAAATGCATGTGTACATATATAAACTTATTTTCAATAATATTAAAAAAAGGAACTAAAGACAACTTGTTCAAATGTTGTGGATGTTCCTATCTCCATCGCTAGAGTCCGCGGATTAAAGAAATCTTCTATAGGAACCTAAATTCAAAAAATTTTAAATAACTCAAAATATAGATCTCTCTCTCTCTCTCTATATATATATCTCAATTTTTAATGGAAATTTTTGAGGTAGAATATATATATATATATATATATATATATATATATATATATATATATATATATATATATATATATATATATATATATATATATATATATATATATATATATATTTTAAACATAAATTTTAAACTTGTGAAAAATTGTCCATACTTGTGGCTCATCTCCCAAGGAAGTAGAAGGTACATTTCCCAAGGAAGAAGAAGGTACCGCCATCCCAAAAACATCAGACGGAATCGGTACCTGTTAAAACATTTTATCAAATTATATATATACATACATGTACATGTGTGGCAACAATTATTTATTTTAGAGTCACTTAGAAAACACTAACATACATGTGCCAACATATCATGATGGTCAGACCCATCTGCATCGTTTGAACCAGAGGTCCCGAACGTAATATTAACATTTTCATCACGCATCATGCCTGAGAACTGCAAATGGTGTTTTAACATATAATCATACATTTTTTTTAGATTAATGTACACATAAAAATAAATGTATACATGTACATACACATGTATTTATTACAAATTGTACACATGTATATGTAAAAATAATTTCAAACCCTAAGGTCACTAACACATACCGTTCCGGTGCCCTCTTCCTCATGAAAAATTAGGTCTTGCAGACCATTGCGACAATTTATTGCATATGTTCGGAGATCTTCAACATTCATGTTGTAAATCTCCTCATATGTACGATAAAAAAAATTGGCACGTGCATTTTCACGTGCTCTTTGTCGATTTAAACAAAGATCGACTCCACTCAATCCGCTATGAACATTGTCGATCATAACATCCCTTGCTTCTCGACTTATTTGAGAAGTCGCATCCATCTCTGATCACAGAGTTTCAACTCGAAACAGTCGACTCACCAATGGCGGCTCAGGGAGAGCCAACTCCACATCTCGCTTAGTGCCCTTACGGTTATATAATCGACATTTCCCCGGGCCAAAAAATTCTGAAGGAAGGTCATTGTAGTTGGGTTTCATACCCAAAAAAAATTCTGCATAAAACATCTGTGCAAAATAAATAGGAACCTCATCGTTCCATGGAAGCCTTCCAAAGGCCGCAAGATGTTGATCATACAAATAACGAGCTATTTCTGGGTGCTTGAAATACTGCACCTTCAACATTTTTCTTTTTGGCCCTTCCTTATAATTAAACATTGACTTGGCCACGTCTCTTGTAACTTTTTTTTTAATGTCCTCCCATTTATCGGGACCCATCACTGTTTCTTTTCTCTTTCTCATCATTTCTACAAATGAATCAGTCGTTGGCCCAAGATTTTTGTACACTTTCACCATTTCACCTAATGAATGTGTAACTATTTCAAGGCTTTGTCGACTCTCAGCAGGTAGAGACAAAGCCACGAGATCTCTTTGCAATTTTGCATGAAGGCTTTCACACCTTTGTAAGGTGCATTCTGCCATGTTGGTTTCCCTTGGTATATCAGTAATCTCGGCCAGATAAGTTGTGCTGGGTTGACAGCCTTCTTCTTGAATGTAGCAGGCTGCCCTGCGTCTATTTTGACCACTAGCTCGAACATTTTTGGCCTCTGCATCAATATATGTATAATTTCATATATTAGAAAAAACACGTGTAAAAAACGCTGTACAAATTTAGTGAAAAAATATTGAAATTGATGGCAACCTTGATGTTGTTGGTTAACATATTCTCCAACATGACCCTGCTAAGAACTAGACCCAGAATGACGCTGCTGAGAACCAGACCCACAGTGACCCTATTGAGAACCAGCAGTCGTTGATTGGCCTTCGGGGGAATAAATATCACCCCCTTCCCACAACCTGCTACCACTCATACCTCGACCAGTTGAACCTTGGCCACGCTCCATTGATGGAGTAGAAACCCTTCTCCTCTTGCCTCCTAAAAATTAAAATATGAAACTTATTAACAACTAATTTAACTCACAAAGTTAATAAAAAATCAATTCCATATGTACACACATGTATGGAGATTTAAGATTATATTTAAATACCGTGAACATCCCCCGATCCCTGAACCTCGATATGGGATTCGACTGATCTTCATCATTCATCCTCCATGATACATATCTATTGGTCGACATTTACACAAAATAGATTTCAAAAAATCAATTTGTAATTTAGTGTACACAAATTATATAGAACACAACTTTCAAATAAATAATTGATCATGTGTGAAACTAAATTTAATCGAAAAAGAAATTATAAAAATGAATTTCACCAAATTGTGCTTTACATGGTGGGAGCAAACTTGGTATAAAATTTACCACTTATACACTTTATTTTGTGGGATAAATGACACATGTACATAGTTTACCTTAAATTTGTTGTGTTTTACGGATATTAAAATGAAGAACTTCTATTTACATCCATTTCAGAGATTGACTGTAGGGGCATTTACTAGATATGTCACATTTCATAAAAGATGAGATCCAGAGGCTACCTAGCCCTTTACAGACTCTGCCTATAGAACTTGTAGAAGTAAATAGTAGAGGCATTAACAATATCAAAGAACATTTTCATGCTCATACATGGGAATGTGTCTCTTTGCCTATGCAAAAAAATAGTTCAAGGTAGTTAATCTTCATAGACACATCATCAAGCAGGTCAATGTGATCATCCCCAACTTACTTTTCATGAAATTAGGCTTGGAATCCTCTACAACCTGGTGGATGGAGTTGAATGGGAACTAGGTCAAGGCCTTTAAAAAATACATGCTAATGAATAACACTTACTAGTTTATGCCAACAAATAAAGTGGGAGAAATGTTTTCTCCTCGAGGTTATCCAATTGGGTGTGTAATACCAACTTCACCCATTTCCTAACAGGTTTCTCTCTTAGGTTACAAATGTCTTCCACCTTATTAGTTATATATTTTTCAATTTCCCATGGATTCCTTGAATTTTTTCTCCTACCATCTCCCTCTCTTACTCCCCAAATTATTGTCATCAAACATGCCCCATTGAGGATCTAGAGAAATGTTTGCACCACACTTAGAATTGTCATTGCTGCTAATTGAAATTGGAGTCATGTATACTAGATTGCTTGCTTAAGTGGCTCTTACTTGGACAATATCCTGAGATGAGTTTGACATGATGGTCATATAAGGTTGGTAGCTACTTGGTGTAATTTTCCTTAAATCTTCAAAAAAACAGAGCAAAAATGTCATTGTCGATCACTTTTTATTAGCTTCTACATACAACAGATGTTATCACAATTGCAACACAATCATGTTCTATGAGCATGAATTATGAATGTCACAAGCCAAATTGCAAGGAAATTTGCATTAATTTTAGGCAAAAGAAGACTATAACATTAAGGTCCATGCTAGAAAAAATTATGCAAATAAGGTTGCTAAGTCTTGATACTTACCATGTGTTTCAAAGCCATAACGAAGGTTGGCTTTCAGAGTGTCCTCTCAAAGCCTTGTCTTGAGATGAAATTTAATTCAATGTCTCTTAGAGTTGCAAGGTGGAATTGATAGAACTATTTGATTTCTTTACCATAGATGGATATCTCCTTTCATCTAAATACCTTTCTCTACCATATTATTTCCAAGTGAAATGGGAATTTTCACATTTTGAATGCCATTACCATGTAATTTGGTAGTCTGCTAGCTAGACCTATCACAAGTAAGGTTGTCATATCAAACTATTTCTCTTGCTCAACTCAGTGACCATGACTCTCTTCTCACATTTCTTACCATATAAGATCTTCAATTGTACATGTCACGCAAAGTTGGGGGTTCTAGGTCTACACCTATTAGGTAAAGTTACATATTTTATGGCATTGTGGTCCTTAAATTTGGAGGTGTTCCACCTGAAAAAGTAGGCATTAAATATGGATGGATAATATTTGTTTTAACTTTGATAGAATTTCCTCGTGGAATTACTGAATTTCTCGACGACATCATGCTAGCTTTGCTCAGAGAAGAAGGTTTTGGAGGAGAAATTGAATTCTTTTGACTTATTTTTGGCATTGAAGTTTGATATATAGTAGTTTTGATGACTCCATTGATGACCTTGCTGAGGAATTTGATGCACACATACTGACTTTGAAGATGGTTTAGAAGATGTTGAAGTTGTAGATTTTGGTGTTGTCACCAAATGTTTCTTTGTTGTTGGACTTGATCAAGACAAAAAACTAACCAATGCTGTATTAAATGGATTTCTTGGGAGGTAGATTGGCATATGGACTTTTGGTAGCTAGAACTTTTCCAAATAAGTGAATGTATTTGAAAACCAAACCTCTAGTTTATTTTGGTTTAGACAAGGTCTAGAATTTGAAAAGTGAATTCCCTCTTTCTTCCTCTTACATGTCCAATGATAAGAATTCCGATTGAGGGAAAATATTTTCCTAGAAATAAAAAATTTTCATTTTATAGATGTGTAAACATGAGTTTTTAAAATCTAATTAACTCATAAATTTCTCACAAAATACACTTAAAGCTTGACACATAAACCCCTTCCCAATTGGCTAACTTTAGACGATTCTAAACATATTTTTATTTAACTAATGAGGGAGATAGCCCAACAAAAATAGTTTGTCCATATTCAAATCAAGTTGGTATCAAAGTACAATTTAGCTCATTTTAGTCAAGGTTAGTTAGAAGAATTAGCTATTGGTTTCTACCTTCAATTTCCTCTGAAAATGAATGTGCACGTGCTTTTCAGAGACACACTAGAGGAATAAGGTCCAAATTTTTGATGAAAATGTGCTATGAAAGTAAAGGGTTTTAAAGGCAAGCATGTACAAGGCATAGTTGAGTACAAGGCATAGTTGAGCCAAATGTTCTTCAGGAAGGGCCCAATTATTTGGGTCTTGGTTATGGAAAACATGGAAAATGCTCCAAAGCGAAGGAGGCACATGAAGCTGTTCCAAGAAGGAATTTTATTTCGTGTTAATTACCCCAAGCTTGTGAAGTTTGTGTTCATGATGAATGGAAAATTTTGACACCCACTTTGCAAGAAGATGTTAATAATCATACAGCTAATGAGAATGTAAAAGAAGAGGATGTTGAAAGCTCTAGAGTCATTGAATTCATTGCTAGTATTCAAAGGAGAGCCACTACCTCATGTCAAATTCACCTCCTCAAGAAGGCAACAACGGTGAATGTTCAAGGTATAAATTTCCCTCTAATAAAATTGCTTTTGATTATGATAAACATGGTAAATATTCAAATAAGATATAGAAAAGAACTTGCATGTTCCTTTTGTGGTTTGAATAATCATAATGTTTATAGATGTTGGAGGAAGATATCCATGCACATGAAACTTTCTAAATAAATGAGGCAAAAATTCAAAGGCCCATTGGACAAGGAAAATGATGTTGAAAATAAGTTGAAATTTTTTATTACTCATTGCCATAAGAAAGGTCACCTTGTAGAATATTTTGCTACATACAACACTGAACATTTTTAAAACATAAACTAACTTCTAGCAAACAATAATATTAAATTAGATTTAATTGTTTGTGCAGTTGAATTGATGTGCATAGAAAAACTCGGAATAGATCTATCTTTGATACATACAACACACAAATGAAAAATATTAAAAGATAAATCAATCTTCCAAACAGAAGGGTATTTAACTAGACAGAAATGTCCATATAGATTCAGCCAGAAACCCAGACCTAGTCAAAGAAAACATGAACCAATGGTTTATTTCAGCTCTACATCAACATTGAAAAATCGAACTATTATGATGTGTTACAAATCAACCTACATGGAAAAGTGTTGGTCGGCCTAAAAGGAAGTAATTCTATCTATATTTATATACCTTTTCTATGGCTCTTTTAATAAGGAATAACTCGGCAATCTCTGAAAACAGTTTACAGATTCTTGTAAGATTCAGTACGAATATGTTGATGGGCTTTCAGTGTGAAGTTTAAAGAGTTTGAAAATAGTGTGGATATATTGTTCGGTCATCTTTGAAGCAGATTGCGGATAGTATAGTATGAAGCAGATTGCGTATAGTGTGAGATTGCGTGCAGAAGAGTACATGGAGATATTCACATGATGTGAATTTTTTTTTCTTTGAAGGAGAAAAATGATATGTCGGCGAGCTATGTTTCTTGCATGATGTGTTTTCAGTTTGATGGTTTTGTTTGTGACAAGACGTCACAAGATTTTGGGAAGGTCCACTCTTGAGCGAGAGCCTCATGATTACAACCTAATCATGAGAATCAAATGGGAGTGCATCCTTATTTTGAAAACAAATAAGATTCTAAGCTACCTAGGACTCAAACCATTATTTTTAAATTTGAAATATCATGGTGTGTTGTTTCAATGCATGAATCCACAACCCTAACATAAATTGTTTTATTCCTTTTTTGCAGGATTTAGTTGGTTATATTAAAAGTCAGTTGAATTTAAAATTCTTGGCTTAGTGGCATGAACCAAACATATTGTACATATTAAATTCAAGGAATTTCACTCTCCCAATCATTTCTAAATCACCCATATCACCAAGAAAACATGTTTTAAAAGAACATACTTTGGTATGGGAAAGACCTTCGATTTCAAATATTATAAGAAGGTTTTGATATGGTTGAGAGAATGTGGAAAATAGAATCCATAAACAAATTATTTTTCAAAAAGTATTACTTTCAAAGTATCAACAAGGAACATGTACAAGGGTGTTCAATGAATTAACGCTATTTATTTAAATTCCATGATGTATATCTTACTCATAATTTTCACAAATTATTAAATAATGATCTAGATTAGATAATTATATTATTTGTCATATATTTTGATGCTTATAGAGTGAAAAAACTTAAAGAATCAACTTGTAGGGTCATTTTAATGGTGGGTGGAGAATTGGGGTCTAAAACCTTTTGGAGTCATTTTGAGGCATTAAATGACATTTCTGGGGGTCAAACGATTATCCAATGGTGTAAGAAAAACATCAAACGAAGTTCATTCAAAATTTATGCCTTTACTAAGTTGACCTATCATGTTGACCACCATGGTACGAGAGAATGACATCTTAGCCCCATTACTCATGCAATGGAAGCTAGCTACATGTGGAATTTTAACAAGACTCTAAAAGGTCTAGAATCACAAACCTCGTTAATGGTTGACAGAGTCAAATCTTACACCTAGTTGGCTATCACACTAGGTTAAATACTTGGCCACTAGGAGGAATAAGAGTTCCATTTTGTGTTATTGTATTTTGTTCCATAGTTGAGAATACAACTAGGAGTGTGAAGTTAGAGAGAAAAATGTATGAAGTTAAGTTTTTATAGCAACCTTACATGCTAAAAGTCTTAGCTAACTCTAGAGAGATTACCTCTTTCTTTGTACTCACATATTTTCCATACTAGAAAAGAGAGAGTAGAGCATGTTTACATTTTAGTGTTGTTTGTCTCCCATAAGGATTTCCTAGGGAAAAAGGAGTCTAGAGCATCATTAATTTTTAGGGTTGCTTGTCTCCCATATAAAGATTTCCTAGGAAAATAATTGTGCTGATTGTCTAGAGATATTTATGTGTGTGTTTCATTATGTTCTCTATTTCTTACGTTGTGTTTCATTATGTTTTATATTTCTTACATTTATGCCCTCCTATTTTTCTTTCCAATCAAGGTTTATAAAATAACATGAGAAGCAACATGAGACTTGGAACAATCATTTTCATTATCTATATGGAAGGAAAGAAGGATTATATCCCCTTAAGCTTAAGCTTATGTAGTTTGTCAATTTTTATCATATATTTTTTCGTAAGGGTAAATGTTTTTTTATCTATAGTACAAGTCATGAGTTCCCCAATTTTACCTCATGTAAAGCATGATTCTAGGATTACTACAATTTGTACTTGGTTTTTTATTATGATGATGCCCTGTCTCAATCACTTGGCCATCTCTTGATGGGTAGTTAAATCTTTATAACAATACTTAATTAAAATTTATCTATTTGTATTATGTGAAATTATGTAAAAAATGGTATACTACTTTTCATAAAATTGGGTTGATTTTATCATATATTTCAATGAAAGTTGATTAAATATGTTTTCTTTAAAAGGATCTAACAATTTTGTTAAGGTATGAATTTTCAATTTTGTGTGGCTCTCTATCAACCTTCACTTCCTCATTTCTAGAAAAAATCTACTTACTCATTCGTATACCCACTTTCTATTCAAATGCATGAGTTTTGAACTCTCAATAACTATGTTTTTCCACGCAGGAAAATTGTGTCACATTTTATACTAACTCTAAATATTATTTTGAAGTTTGAATTACTGTTATTCTTTTATATAATTTAACATTAGATATAAGTTTAAATTGAAAGCTACTTAGATGAAATATAGCTTAGATATGGCATTCGCAAATTATTATCTATTTATTGAACTAAAGGACATAATTATTACACATGTTTAATTTACATTCAAATGCTTCTTTGATTTATATCCTATAGCTTAATGTAATGCTAGGTATATAATTTAAGTTGAAGGCCCATGAGATAAATATGACTTCTATGTGACATTTGTATTGAATCATCTATTTGTTGTGTTATATGAACATAATTGGTACGCATATCTAATTTGCATTACTAATATGTCATGTCATGCTTCTTTAATTTATCTTTTATAGATGACCGGAGCATCCCTTTTTAATCTATCCCCTTTGACTTCGGATATGTGGGCAATACTCATCCGAATATTTTTCTAGATCATAAAGAAATGAGTAAAATTGTATTCCATTTGTGTCAATGTTAAGGTTAAGCACATGGATTAAAGTTTTATATAAGATACATTGCCACTGTGTACATTTATATCTAAAGAGTCCAAAACCTCATTCAAGACCATATGTTTTGTTGGTGTAGTTTGATTGGTTATATTGCACTGCTTTTGCAGTTGTTGCTGTGGGCCTCACCATCTAGTGATTTTAGGTAAAAAAAAATTTACATGGAATTTTTAAGTATCCTAGAATGTTTATTATTTATCACTACTAGCCTTGGTGATTTAGTTGTTTGTTTTGATGCTACTTGGTTACCCATATTTAATACTTGTTCATGTTTAATTCATTGTTAAGGCTTTTTATTGGCCTATCAGGATGTATTTTTCTCAAATCCATAATGGCTAAAAGAATGAAATTTAACTATGAAAAAGAGAGGTCATACGGAAAACAAATTGTTTGCAAGTGTTCTTTTGAACCCATAAAACTTGCAACCCCAATATGGATACAATACTAAGTAATACATTGTCTCCTCATCTAACTTAGCCAGGGATTTACAATACTATATTTGAGTTGGCTAGCTCCATTTGAAGATATTATAATGTTATATTATTATTTCTATAGATTTTGATTATGGTAGTAAAATGTTACAAAAAAACCAAAAAATACAAATAATATTATTCTAGATATATGTAAAAAGGACATGGTAGAGAAAATCAAACAATATTAAACTTTTCATAAATAGTTTAGATATAAATACATTTTCTAATTTTGATTGTAAATTCCAAGGCTTAAAGCAATAATTTTTCTAATAATTTTTTTTAATTAATAAATAAAAAGAAGAATTTTCAATCAAAATCACATCCAACATATGATAAAAATAATAAAAACAATTTAAAACTTCATACACTATGACATTACTATATGGCAAAGAGCATAAAAATATACAAGAAAAAAATCCTTTTATATAAAAATGGAGAGCTTCAAATATACAAGAAAAAAATCTTTCAGCCTCCTTGTATCCCAGAGAAAGAGTTGCTCAAACAATCATACTTTAAACAATTAAAACTTGGAGAAAATCATCTGTTTTTGAATTTCAATTATATAAAAAATTAGTCAAATATTTCAAATCTATTTTTTGGCTAGTTTCAGAGTGTAGGTGCAGTTCTAGCTAAAGAGAGACTCCAAGAAGGGGTTTCAAGACAGAGCAGGTTTCCAACATTCCAGTCAAGAAGGGAGGCAAATATTTCCAACAAAAGATGTTGTCTGTGTTTTCTTTAGTACTCAATCGAGCCTGTATTAACCTGCAAGCGAGCCTGATGTTTCTTATATAATCACAAGGATTATTAAAAAGTCGGTTCCACTAGGGAATGGTCTATTATTCCAACTGACTATACTATTTAGAAGTGTTACTGGTACTTCTGACCTGCCAATAAATGTTTCTATATCCCTATGCATATTTGAATGCATTATAATGTTTATTTTATAATGGAGGGCAACTTTCTTCACGGTGGATGACGAAACCACTATACTGCAAGGATCTTTTGAACGTTCTGCCATCTGAGGGATATTGTTGTGAAAATTCCTATTGGGAATAGGGGCTGGGGTTTTGAAACTTTTGCCGTACTTGTGGTAGAGCTCTCATTGCGAGGATTTTGTCACAAGGATGTCAGATGAAAAGCAAGTCTTGCAAATGAATGGTTCATATAATAAAGGTGCCACCTGATTATTTAGTTCTACAGAAGTACTCATTCCTCAAGAGGGTTAGACCATTAGGAAGCTACTTTCATAATGAACACCTCGTCAGAAATCTTGTGAGGCATCTCATTTTTATTTGTATAAGTTCAAACATCTCAGTTTATAATTGAGGAGGTTCACAATTGATCAAAATATATACAAAAATTATGGGAAGTTCTTTCACAACTCTTATGAATATCCCTTATTCTCAAATGATTCAATTGACCGATACATTGTGACATTGACTGCAGTCTCCCATGTCTAGAGGAAAGGAAATTTACAAGCACCAGACAGACTTAGCATAAATGCAGGTGGAACCTTGATGTTTCACAAGGTTTTAGGAAGGCCATTGGAAATTTGATATGACAGGGTTTTTTTGCTTGGAACCTTGCAAGGTATCAAGATTTAAAACATACATTTCAAACACATTTAAAACACAGACATTTTAATACACAGACTTTTAATACAATAAAGACACCTTTTTTTATTTCAACGCACAAAAATTATTTCGCAGGTGTATGGAGACTTACCCGACGAAGTCGACGAGAGCAGTCGGTAGGAGCACCAGTGCGGCGGTAGCAGCAACAACGCGAACACAGCGAAAATGATAAACCACAATAAAACCAAGCGAACAATGAAACAGTAAACCATAAAATTTCGCAAGCGATTTATTTATAGAAAATAGTTCAGCCGAACTATTTTAAAAATAAAAGTTCGACCGAACTCATAGTTCGGCCGAAATTTTTTAGAAGTTCGGCCGAACTTTTGTTGTCGGTTTTCCAATCTCCAGCAAAAATTATGTTTGCCCTCGCCGTCAGTGTGTCGTCGATCTAATTGGAATCACGAGTTTGGCTGAACTTTGGAAAATGTTCGGCCGAACTATTGTTGAAAAAAAAATTCGGCCCCCTATTCTCACAAAAGTGTAACCCAGCTTCATGTATACACCCTTGGGTTTGTTTATCTCTTAGATTTATGATATTTATCTCTTGGGTTTACTAATTCCTTGGGTTTATAATTTATCCCTCATGGTTATAATAATTCCTAGCATTTATTAATCTCTTATGTTTTTTTATTGGTCCATGGGTTTCTTGATTCCTTACGTTTATATTATTTATCCCTTTCATTTACTAATTCGTTGGGTTTATAATATATATAATCCTAAGGGTTTATCAATCCTTTGGGTTTAAAATGATAATTCCTAGGGTTTATTAATTCCATGTCTTTTAATATTGATTCCTTGGATTTATTGATTATTATGTTTATGATATAAATCTCTTGGGTTTACTAATTAATTGGGTTGATAATATTAAAATATTAGCTTTATTACTTGTTTCGGTTTACAATATTAATAATCACTTGGTTTTAGTTGATATTTTTAATTTACTTTATGTAAATATATGAAAAATATTAAGAGTTATATTAATAAATATATAAAAATTATTCACGATATTGGTAAGAGATATATACTTATTATAAATAATAATAAAATAAAATTATTATGTTATATGTGAATTATATTATATTTTGAGTTATAGCTATTAATATATTAACAAAATTTAATAATATATTATTATTACATATTTTATTATTAAATAATATATATATTGTGTAAGTCAAAATTTTGTTCATTCTTCCTGAACGAGGCACATCATTAGAAAAACATAGGTAGTCTCACCATGATAAGGTTTGCTGACCACCACTATCAACATATGACAACAAAATAGAAAAGAATTAAGAGACATAGTCCACAACTTAAGAGGCCATAGACAACAGTAAATAGACATAAAAAATTAAAAACATGTATCCATGTTAATCGTAATATGTGATGGAGGTTGGGTTGTCTGAATTTGTTCTAGGAGGCAGTGGAGGAAAAAAATATCATTGGACGTGCTCCTCTAAATGGATATCCAGGCCTTCATCTTCTCAAATTTCCAAAATAACAATTTTTGGCCTCGCTAGACCACCACTACATGTTGCTAGACATGGAACTTGAAGTAATGCATTTTTTCAGAGTGAAAATCACTTCAGAATGCTCCTCCTTTCTCACCAGCTCTGAGGTCTCTGGGTATTCAAGAACTAACTCAACCACATCTTGGAATCTCTCAACGTGGCAGCCTTGTCAGTGTCGAAGACCACCATGACGCGTCGACACCTGACATACTAAAATGTCCTGACAGGAAGAATCCCCACGCTGCTGACCTAGATGCGTGTGGTTTCCGCAACCCATCACCGAGCCCCCATGCTCACCATCCTAAGCTACAGAGCCTATGCACCCTAAACGCCTCGACCCTCCACTAGATATGCTACATATTGTTGCATGACTCAAATGACCACCATGATGACCACCGTTCTTCAGGCCGTAGATGCCTGGTGCCAACTATAACCAAGACTAATATGTGCCACCCCCTGAACTACCCGAATTGGGCTTCACCTGATCGGAGGAGCACCCCGAAAGAGGAACCAGACACATAATTTTCTTCCCAAAACAATTTTAACAATCATAAGAACACTCGACCAAAACCTCCCGAGCTTCCCACATAGAAAAAATAACAAGCCGAACTGGCTTAACCACCATCCACTAGTGCAGAGTGAACACAAAGAACACTTAACTAACACCTGCCACAAGCTAAACACCTTCCCACTTCCTCAGATGACCTATAGCGAGCCACACTAGCCAGAACCAGATACACTCACTCCATCGACGCCACCCAACATCAGAAAATCCCATGAAAGGGATGTAGAAGTTAACAATTACACACTCGCTCTAGAAGAGACTTATGACCACTCGTCCGAGACTAAAACTACGCAGAATTAAATAGAAACAATAAAACACCACCCAAGCTATGCGACCATACCCTTTCACCCTTGTAAACGCACTGAGTTGAAGACCAATAAGACGATTGATAATTATGCTTACCCATAAGAAAGGGAGGGACTGTGGGCGGCAGGGACACTCCATCTCCCAGAAAAGGAAACCTATGAAATGACCTCCTCTTCTCACAGAGCTCTCACCATAGATGCCACATCTCTCCCACATGAAAAATTACCAGCAACAACCCTCACCACTCTCCTTAAAATTAAATTGATCGCCACCACCCTCAAGACCCAAGGAAACATGAATTTTCACATGCCGATCATAATTCCCTCTAGTTTGAAGGTCTAATGAAAGGGCGAGGTGGCTGGCCCGCCCACCTATGGCCATGTGCTTACCATAGGTGCCCATGTGTTCCCTCAAGAACGCCATCATTGATGATCCTCACCCCCATCGAGGAATACATTATTATCTATTTTAATGTAATAAATTATTATATTATATTATAATAATATATTATATATATTTCTTGAAGTATTAGTATAACATATTTTATTTTTATATATAGTATGCATATAGATAATATTATTAATATACTCCATGTAAATATATAAAAATATCGGCCATTATATTCATATGTATGTAATAATCATTAACCATAACATAATTCTGAGAATAAATGGAGTTGTATTTAATGCGACTTTTTGGAGTTCCATGTCGATTTTATGGCCGAAATCCATAGAAACATTTGGGGTGAAATATTTTTTTTATTTTTATTTAAATCGGTTTTTTTACTGCATAAATGGATTAACCACCATGGAAAGCCCCTAGGTAAGCGAAGTTCGACTCTGTAGAGTTTACCCATCAAACTTTTGATTTCAATGAATTTATGTCTCTAAAACTAGATCGAAAAAATAAATGGAAATTTTTTTCAAAAAACGCATTAAAGACAACTTGAGAATAAATATATATTATTAATAAAAAATAAATTCTATGTTATATGTGAACTATATTAAAATTTTAAATATGACTACTAATATATTAACAAAATTTTATGTAACAACTAATATTATATTAAAATATAAATAAATATTAATATAATAATTATAAATATATAAATATATGATAATATTTTCATTGTTATTTATATAATTATTAATAATTAGATTTTAACACAATACACTTAAAAATTATTAGTGTGGTGGGTGAAGATATACACTTACCATATTATATCAACCATATCTATGAGTTGTAAAAGTATTTCATACGCAAGTATATCAATCAAATTAATAAATATATTTGTCCTACTTTAAATCATTACATCACACTATCATGTGAGTAATACTCCAAACGTACGTTTGATATGTGACATTTAGACCGATATTTTCTTTGAGTCGCAGTTTTACGTCAAATTAGAAATACGGGTCTAATTTTGATCAAAATAGTAAGGTAAATACCATCAAAGTAACTCAATCATTTGCGGAAATCTTAGTTTTACGTCAAATTAAAAATTTCATTCGAATTTTGATCGAAAAAAGTAAAAACTTCGTATTAACTGGGCGACGCGATAGGCCGTATATCCCATGCTGAGAATAATGTCAAACAATTACCATATCATACAATTCATTCACGGAAATTCTTAAGAGCAAGTCACTAAGCAAATCATTGCGTGATGGGCTTAGTGTATGGTATCATGACGTTACACTAGAAGAGGTATGGGGATACTGCGATATAAAATGAACCATGATGGCCATTGATTATCATACTCCAACTTCAGACAACTCCATGATACTACATTTCACATAACTTTTCGTCAGCTCTGCTCATCTCCCAACTTGTCATACGACATATAGGACAGTCTACCATGCTCAGTCAATGCAACAATGCAACCTAGGTACAAATAATTTCAAAATTAAAATTCTCTACCCGCGCCAAACAATTGAAATTGCGACCTAGGAGCTTTTTCTAGTAAGCAATGCAGTCACACTTGTTTACAAAGTTAAAATGCTCTGCCTGCACCCAACATTTCAAATTTCGATCGAGGAGCTTTTGCTAGTAAGAAAGGTCATCGTAGTTGTTTGTGAGGGAGGGAGGAGTTCTTTTCCTATCTTCTTGAACGTGAACCTGGAGGGAAAAGTTCTTACGACCTCTCAAGATTGTCCATCCTCTGAAGTAACAAGCATGGTCCATCCGAAGTAGGAAGCATGGTTGTGCGGAAAGTCCAGCATGCCCTCGTGATCTTTCTCCTTTATGTACATTGACGACCATTAACAACAATAAAAGTAATGAGGAAGAAATGGAGTTGCCTGATAGAGGGAAATTCAATCATTAGACTGCCATTCAGTACATTGATACATGAGATAGTTCAATCCTTAGACTATCTTCAGTACAATGCTATCGAAGGTTCTCTACATTACATACGTTCTGGATTCTGACTCAGTGGGTGGAGTAAAAAGTCTATGGGAAAAGAGGTCGAGTAAAAAGCGATAAGAAGGAATATGTTCGATCCCACCTCTGCTAATTCAATGTAACATACACCGATAAATTCACATGGAAATGTAAGAAGTTAAAAAAAATTATACAAGTTACTCATGGGTAACTATCCATTCACTACTAAATATTCCTTACTCATCATTACATAGAATGTTTACCAGTTCATAGTGTAACTTTAGAATAATAATAGTAAGCTCCTTAACCATTAACAACCCCCATTACAGTACATTAACTTAATATTGTATGATGTAACCTTCCACTCATTTTATTATTCATGTATTCATCACATACTTGGCATTCTGAACTTCACAACAAGAAAGGAATCAACATCATCATCTTGACACAATAATCAATCACATCATTGAACATCAATATATGCTACAAACCTCGTAGGGTGAAAACCAACAAAAGTTTAATTTTATTATTAAACGCTCGTGAGGGTGATCAGCCCTCACTCAATGGCTTATAAGGGAGACCATCCCTTAACCATCGTTTATAAATATTACAAGGAAATATACAAATATCTAGCTTAAATCCATTACAATAAATATGATAGCATTTACCCTCTGGTCTTCATATCTTCATATTTTGATGGCATGGATGTACCTACAATGGACCATCGTACATTAGATCATTCTACAACTCATGCTTAACTGTATGAACCATAATCATTTACCTGCCACAAGGTTAAGCATAATATCTCCTTTGTACATGTCACCATCATTCCCTATCATTGATTTCATCTACAAGATTTCATAGCATGATTAGATTAAGCCTTAATCAATAAATAATCAATATTTGAGTGATCCTTTAAGACCTATTCATGTGCATATATGAGATGTGAGTACAATGTCACAACATGCTTTCTTCTAACATCTCTATATTAGTGTGAGTAAGTAATTATCAATTCATGTCAAATAAATCCCACATTATTATGAAATTTTTCACACACGCAAACATTCATACAAGACAAATCACTATATCTGTTCAGGAATTCCTTTAATGGGAAATGACACAATGTGCATTCGCTTTACTTAAACTTTAACAAAATAACCACCACTTCAGCTTTTCCCTTTGGAGCATGCTAATATAATAAATCTAACACATTGACTGTTGTTTCTATGCATACAATGCATAAAGATTCTAAAATTAATTTCCCAATAAAGTACTTAACATAATCGAGTAGCAAACTCATGATTCCTCTTCGAGGACATATAACATAATAGGCTTGCAAAACATGGTTTTCTTTTCCATAAAACTAATGGAATAAAACATAAGAATACATGTCTTATTCTCAAAATATTATACCCACATTAGCCATGTATATATTTCAAGGAAACCAAAACATTTCTCTAGCTTTTGTACATGTATTTCAATCTTCTTTCCCAAAGAAAACTTTTCCAATGTAAGATAACAAACATGCTATCATTTTCCACATATAAATGTATATTCTTTCTAATGAAATATAATACAAATATTATATGAATATACGTGATCTTATTCCAAAAGAACTAACATAAACTAACATATTAGTAATCACACAGTGTTTTCTTCTAAAGAAATATAATTGAATAATTCTTTTATCCATGGTTTTACTAAATAACTAATCCTTACCAACACTATGGTATTCTATTCATGGAATTATGAATTAAATAATATTCACAAACACCCTGGTATTCTACCCATGGATTTATGAAATAATTAATCTCTATTAACACCATGGTAAACTATCCATGGATTTATTAAATAATTACTATTTACAACATGTTTAATGAATACTAATCTGGGAAAACTTCTCTTTTCTTCTTCAGCACACATGAAGATATTTCAAGAGTTTCCCTCTTTAATCTATTCAAGAAAATACGTTGGACTTGTTATCATTTCATAAACTAAATGAGTACAAAATCCCTTTTAAAATAAGAGCATGCATCTTCTATTTTCTTGCTTATACAATATTATATAAATATTTATTTTAAAGAATTACCTTCTTTAATCTATTCAAGAAAATCCCTTTTAAAGTAAAGAACATGCATCTTCTATTTTCTTGAGTATACGATAATATATAAATATTTATATAAATATCTCTTTCCATTTAAACATGGAAAATATTTTGAACATAATCAAACACCAGAAACAAATGAAAAAGCATTACTTATCTTTTATCATAAGTATTTACCTTCTGCACTGCTCAGCACCCATACGTTCTCCAACAACCCTCATGATGCCTCAATCGTCCAAGTTATGCTTCTTTATAGCTCTATGCTCTGACGTGCATCTCCCAAATGTTAGCTCATGGCTGCATCTCTCTACTCTAGCTTGTACCCTATGCACTTTTCTGCAGAGAAGTCCTTCAGAAATGCGTGGAGCAGCTTATTCCACTACAACATATGATACGTATTATGAAGATACGTACAGTTCTGCCATTCCATGGAATAATCTTATCGCCAAATATAGTGGTTTTTTGTGCTAGACTCTCCTAAGCTTGTTACAACCTGAGATATTCAAGGGTATATATCACTTCTCAAGCCATCCAGCGAATATTATAACTATTATCAAGAATTCGTTTCACATAAAACTGATTCTTGATTTTCTTTATTAAACAGTTAAAGTCAAAATAATTTTACCATATGAATTTATGTAAGAGGTATGTTACATACTCCCCCCTTAAGTGAACATCGTCCTCGGTGTGCTTCTCTCACTGAAACTTAAACTTATACTCATGATATAATAATATAAACAACCCAAAGGGGTCCTTCCCCTCACAATGAAACACTTTTGTTTCCTTATATGCCATTAATTGAAACAATAATGTTTCTATCCATATTCATAAACATGTATAGCGCAAGAATATTTCATTTCCATTTCTAACTGCTTATCCCTTATTCAATTCATAAAAATATAGAAAAATATCTATACGAGCTTACCATTACTTACCAATTACTGTTGGAAGTAATCATGGCTTTTACCCAAGATCTTTGAGAATGGTTGAAAAACCCATCAACACTCTGTGGAAAGAGCCTGTAATGTATGACTGACAATTCAATCACATTAGTCACATAGTTTCAATCAAATGAAAATACTTGCAACTATCAAACATTCTTGCAATATCAAGAGATGTTTTAATCAAAGTACTTCCACAAGTACTCAGAGCGCACCAACCCTCTAATAAATGCATCACGTGGACACCGTCTTAGCTCCTGCTAAAAACATCCACACAGTACTTCAAAAATTACTCAGAGAGCACCTAGCTCTCTAATCGTACTAATGGTCAATTAATGCACCATGGGCATATCCTAGCCTCTGCTAAGACATTCAAACAAATTAGTAATAAAATAAATGATCTTATACTTTCAGTAATTCATTTTCTGAGTGCTAAGCTCCTTTCTTCTTAATATCTACATAAGATATATAAAAATTCATTTTAATATAACACATAACTTTTACTTAACTTGTTCCATTATGAGAACCACAATGGTAAAAAAAATGTTCCTCCTAACCCATAGGAGTTGGTTTCCACAACCAATTCGAGTCATTTTCACATCCAGACAGTCAATCTTTCCATATGAATTCAAAATAGCACAGCACACTAAAAAGTCTTTATACTTATTTGGAAATTTAGTCTTTCAAGCTGTGGTCCTCCCAACCATCAAGGGAGGTCATTACGTCCTCCTCTTGCCCCTAGCTCTAGAATCTGGACGGTGCCACGAGTTAATAGTGGAATAGATTTGCTCTTTCTGCTATGATCTCTGGATAGCCAGTCCAGTCAAAATCAGAAAGTTTTGGCTTTACAAGGGTTGTTGTGAGTTATTTTCAACTGATCACAACCAGCTCTAGAAAATACTCCCCTTTACCATTTTGCACAGAACCCCTACTCCTCCTCTGGGATTCAACTTTATCCTCAGAGGAGTAGGTAACTATCTTTCCAGTTGTCCCCAACCACCTCCTATTCTTGGAAACATTTTTACCATCAGCTTAAAAATATTTTCTTTTCATTAATTAATTTCAGCAAATTAAATAATTTTCTTTATCAACAGTGATGATTTAAGTTTTTCTTGCGAGATAAAAGAAAATTAAACAAATTGTCTTTAACTAGTAAATACTATTTAACTTTAATGACACTGTCACAACTTCCCCCCTGGAAATAACATACATGTGTTGTACATTATTATTTCCGAAATAACAAAATTATGCACATTAAAACATGATACTTTAATATTTACTGTTGAAATTCACATTGCAATGTTTGTGATGTTTTATTTTCATAGATTTTATGTTTCCATTAAGCTACCCATGCTTACTATAAGAAACAATGCTAATTGTAAATATGCATTTCTCAAGCACATATTATCTTGCGCAATCATTTTAAGTTCCTACATAAAATGTTGTCATGCATACAATGTCGCCATGCATAAAAGTATATACAAATATTCATTAATGCGTATGTATCAATAACGATTAGGGTATGAGTGCAAACATTTGCAATTCCCATAATGTTATGTTCCAACAGACTGACACACGAAGTAGTTATCATAATCACTTGTTCAGAACTTCCAAATGGCTTTAGTCAAAATCGATTCATGCATATAACTTTCATTAGTTATTCATTCATAACTAATCAATGCTATTAATAATTTTAATGCATCCATGACATGAGTCACTTTAAAACTAGTCATTCCATGCCACTAATAATCTTAATGCATTCATGGCGACTCATGCAAAAACGAGTCAGTCAACTAGTCATTATAGTCAAGTCTCACAACTTGACCCATTAAGAGGCTTTATTAAATTTAATTTTAACACTCTATCATATTATATAAGGATTTTCCTCATCTTTTTCATTCATGCATTAGTTTCACACACCATCACTATACACATTCATCTTTTTAAAGTAGTGCATGGTAACTTTAGATATTTTATTGCATGCAAAAACAATTACTTCTTTTCAAACTCAAATGAAAAGTAACTATTCTTCTTTCATGCTTTTTATAATTTTTTTCCTAAAAAAATAAAGCACAATACACATATTAATATCATAGGCATATTCTTATGCAGAAAAAGTATATTATAATAGAATGCACATTTTTAAGAATTCTTTTGAATAGAAGCTAATGTCATGCAATGCCATTTTTTTACATATATAACAGTTTATTTTTAAAGGAAATCAACATGCACATGCACAAACCATGTCTTGAATATACCTCTATAACACAATGGCCATTCTTTGTGCATGCAAGAAAGATAACTCTCCCTCTTTGTGCATGTAAGCGAGATAGCTCTTCCTTTACTGTAGGCAACACATATTCCCTTCCTAGAATTCTATCATCATGAAATACTATTTTCAGGTAAAAAGATTAACATAATAGAAATGTTTAACATAATAATTATGTTTTCCAGAAGAGACGACATGGATTCTTTTCAGAAAAAACCATCACAAATAGTTTTCCTTTTACCATGGTATATCTTTCTAAAAGATCATCATATTAGCAATGCTTTATTACTTTCCAAAAGAACTAGCACAATGTTGCATATTAAGTAAAACCATAGTTTACTCTATATTTGTCTCTTTTAGTTGCAAGATTCACATGAAAGAATTATTTCAAAATATACATATTTCTCTCCCAGAAAAATAAAATTTCTATTAGTTTAAATTTTTAAGAAAAACATGCACATGTTTCATTTTCAAGAAACCAAATTCCCATCTTCTTTCATGAAAACTTCAACATAACAATGGAATTCTTACGTACATGGAAAAGATATATCATTTTTAAAGAAACTCTAACTTCATTGCTATTTACTTTGCACGCATTCTATTTTCCATAAATGCAATAACTATTGTTTCAAGAAAAGAAATATATTAATACTTATCTCTTGAAACTCTTTGTTCAACCTGGATTAGAGATGCGATGCCTTCCTTCACAGACGCGCATTTCATCTCAGATATTTTTAGAATTAGTTTATAACATACCTGAATTTATTTTTTCTTAACAAACCCCGAAGGCACCAGTGTTGCAACCTTTAGGCTTTGATACCACTTGTAACATACACTGATAACTTCACATGGAAATGTAATGAGTAATTTTTTTTTATACAAGTTACTCATGGGTAACTATCCATTCATCATTACATAGAATGTTTACCAGTTCATAGTGTAACTTTAGAATAATAATAGTAAGCTCCTTAACCATTAACAACCCCCATTACAGTACATTAACATAATATTGTATGATGTAACCTTCCACTCATTTTCTTATTCATGTATTCATCACATACTTGGCATTATAAACTTCACAACAAGAAATGAATCAACATCATCATCTTGACACAATAATCAATCACATCATTGAACACCAATATACCCTGGAAACCCTGTAGGGTGAAAACCAACAAATGTTTAATTTTATTGTTAAACGCTCGTGAGGCTGATCAGCCCTCACTCAATGGCTTATAAGGGAGACCATCCCTTAACCATTGTTTATAAATCTTACAAGGAAATATACAAATATCTAGCTTAAAGCCAATATAATAAATATGATAGCATTTACCCTCTGGTGTTCATATCTTCATATCTTAATGGCATGGATGTACCTACAATGGACCATCATACATTGGATCATTCTACAGCTCACGCTTATCTGTATGAACCATAATCATTTACCTGCCACTAGGTTAAGCATAATATCTCCTTTGTACATGTCACCATCATTCCCTGTCATTGATGTCATCTACAAGATTTCATAGCATGATTAGATTAAGCCTTAATCAATAAATAATCAATCTTTGAGTGATCCTTTAACACCTATTCATGTGCATATATGAGATGTCAATACAATGTCACAACATGTTTTCTTCTAACATCTCTATATTAGTGTGAGTAAGTAATTATCAATTCATGTCAAATAACTCCCACATTATTATGACATTTTTCACACACACACACATTCGTACACGACAAATCACTATATCTATTCAGGAATTCCTTTAATGGAAAATGACACAATGTGCATTCGCTTTACTTAAACTTTAACAAAAGAACCACCACTTCAGCTTTTGCCTTTGGAGAATGCTAATATAATAAAGCTAACACATTGACTGTTGTTTCTATACATACAATGCATAAAGATTCTAAACTTAATTTCCCAATAAAGTACTTAACATAATCATATAACATAAGAATACATGTCTTATTCTCGAAATATTATACCCACATTAGCCATGTATATATTTCAAGAAAACCAAAACATTTCTCTAGCTTTTGTACATGTATTTCAATCTTCTTTCCCAAAGAAAAATTTTCCAATGTGAGATAACAAACATGCTATCATTTTCCACATATAAATGTATATTCTTTCCAATGAAATCTAATACAAATATTATATGAATATACGTGATATTATTCCAAAGAACTAACATAAACTAACATATTAGTAATCACACAATGTTTTCTTCTAAAGAAATATAATTGAATAGTTCTTTTATCCATGGTTTTACTAAATAACTAATCCTTACCAACACTATGGTTTTCTATTCCTGGAATTATGAATTAACTAATATTCACAAACAGCCTGGTATTCTACCCATGGATTTATGAAATAATTAATCTCTATTAACACCATGGTAAACTATCCATGGATTTATTAAATAATTACTATTTACAACATGGTTAATGAATACTAATCTGGTAAAAATTTTCTTTTCTTCTTCATCGCACATGAAGATATTTCAAGAGTTTCCCTCTTTAATCTATTTAAGAAAATACGTTGGACTTGTTATCATTTCATAAACTAAATGAGTACAAAATCCCTTTCAAAATAAGAGCATGCATCTTCTATTTTCTTGCTTATACAATATTATATAAATATTTATATTAAAGAATTACCTTCTTTAATCTATTCAAGAAAATCCCTTTTAAATTAAAGAACATGCATCTTCTATTTTCTTGAGTATATGATAATATATAAATATTTATATAAATATCTCTTTCGATATAAACATGGAAAATATTTTTAACATAATCAAACACCATAAACAAATGAAAAAACATTACTTATCTTTTATCATAAGTATTGACCTTCTACTCAGCACCCATACGTTCTCCAACAACCCTTTGATGCCTCAGTGATCCAAGTTATGCTTCTTTATAGCTCTATGCTCTGAGGCGCATCCTCCAAACCAGAAACAAATGAAAAAGCATTACTTATCTTTTATCATAAGTATTGACCTTCTGCACCCATACGTTCTCCAACAACCCTTGTGATGCCTCGGTCGTCCAAGTTATTCTTCTTTATAGCTCCATGCTCTGACGCGCATCTCCCAAATGTTAGCTCACGGGTGCATCTGTCTACTCTAGCTCTACCCTCTGCACTTTTCTGCAGAGAAGCGCTTCAGAAATGCGTGGAGTAGCTTATTCCGCTACAGCGTATGATACGTATTATAAAGATACGTATAGTTCTGCTATTCCATGGAATAATCTTATCGCCAACTATAGTGGCTTTCTGTGCTAGACTCTCCTAAGCTTGTTACACCCTGAGATATTCAAGGGTATATATCGCTTCTCAAGCCATCCAGCGAATATTATAACTGTTATCAAAAATTCGTTTCGCATAAAACTGATTCTTGATTTTCTTTATTAAACAGTTAAAGTCAAAATAATTTTACCATATGATTTTACGTAAGAGGTATGTTACATTCAAATTGCAAAACGTTGCGAAAGTCAAATACTGTATTCTGCGGGCTATAGAATTTCTCATGGGGTCTTTAAGATAATCCTCACAAAAGAGTTAAACACAATTTCATATAAAGGGCATGGTATATATTTTGTTCTATGTTTGTTACTGTAAATTAAAATCTTTTGTTTTTCTTTCATACAAAACAAAATCATTCAATAAAATTTGAAATCACGCCATGGAATCTCAGAGACGCTGACCGTCTTGTTTATTCAATCAAACTTTACGCCGTCTTGATTTTTTTTGAGGTCTGGTATGTTGTTCTTACTGATTTTTTTAAGATCATAGAGGGCGTTTGGTGGGAAAAATAAACCTTATGGTTAAGAAACGTTTCAAAACTGCAATAATGGATAAGAAATCTTTCTAAGTAATAATAATATAATCAGCTGATTCCAAAAAGTTACAAATATGATCATAAAAATAAACCATGTTGATTCTACTCTAGACGAATCTGCAACCCCAGGTTTGTGCAATATGATTATTCGCCAATCTTCGCCCAAGTGTAGGAATAAAACTAATAATACTAATTTTCAAATTAGAACCTTTTGTTTTAATTTCCAGCTTTCCTCGGTTGTTGTTTACTTGTATATTTCTAAGGTTTATAAGGTCTATAATTAGAATTTAGGATGTTGAATATGGATATGTAATAAAATATATATATGAAACAATAAAAAAGTACCATTTGATGAAAATTTCTTTAGTAGATTTTGTTAGAGAAGCTCTTTCAAGGTTTGAAAAATATGTCAATTTCCATCAATATTTTCACATTTTAATCAATATTTTTACATTAAAAAACAAGCCATTTCAATTAAAAAATTTAAAAAATTAATAATTTAAAAATAGATAGATTGTTTTAAGAAATATGTGATATAGGTTTAGTTTTTAATATATGAAAAAAAAATTAAATTAAATTCAAATATCAGATAATAATAATTAGTAATAATTTATTAAAGATAGTTTAAAGAGTTGATAATTCTGAAAAAATAATAATTACAGATCTTAACATTAGAGTTTATTATAGATCTAGACATATTTTCACCCAAGTTTTGTCGAAAAATCTTTAAAATAACATATCTGAATATTTCCAATCAAATTATGTATAAAATTTGGGTGACTCGAGGAAGAAATCAACAATAAAATTAATACTCGTTAAAAAATGCACATGTTAAATCATTCAAGCTTATAACTTCTTTTGAAACCTGAGGAGATAAAAGCTTTGTAAAATTTAGGGTGGATAGAATTTTGTGTTTAATTTTTTAAATTGAATTTATAAATAAATATTTATTTGTGAATTGAGTTTAGTTTTAGTGGTTCCGTGGTATTGTTTAGATTTTATTTATTAAAATTGAAGTCTATTAAATTAATATGTTTAAGTATTTTAATATAATAATTATGTAGTAGTTTTAAGTGAGTATATATTAGAGGCCTCTGAATTAAGTGTTGATTGGAGCTCTCTAAATTAAGTGTTGATTGACATTTCTCTTTTTTTTTGGCTTACAAGTATTTGGGTTAGAAATATTAGAATAGTAGTTTAAATTGTGTAATTTGTAAAATATATTAAATTTAATTGTATATTTAAAAATACATTTTTAAATAACAAGAAATATCTATTTCAAACACTTCTATATACAGATTGAGTGGGCTTAATGGTTAAGAATATGTTTTTCATCATAAGATGTCAAAGGTTAAAAACCAGAGGCTATAGAGTATTTGCGACTTGCTAGAATTAATAGTCAAATAGCTACACGTAGGTGGGTCCCTTGTCCTATAAATAAGGGGTCTCATACACCAATTTGGTGTGTGTCTTGACTGTGACCTTAAAATTGGATAAAAATAATAATATATTAGATAATATATTTTAAATAATATGAAATCATAATCTCAATTATCCTTTTAGAATTGAATTTTGAAAAAAAAAAACTTTCCTAAAATAATGATGAATATATATAGTACAAAGAGGCACTTTACAATCCAAGTTGAGGTGTTGTAATGTTCAACATTTACATGTGGACTCAATTAAAAAATAGGAAAACGTTGGCTCAATTAATAATAATAAAATAAAAGTAATAAAAATAATGGAAATACATTTTTTATAATTAAAAGAAAAGAAAATAATAACATTAAAAAAAAAAATTAATAAAATTTAAAATACAATACTCTTTTATATATAAAGATGTATAATTTATATAATATAAATAATATTATTCAGAACTTATATAATTTTTTATCCAATAAGGATTTACCAAACTATTAGAGAAATTAAATGAGAAAAATAAATCTTTTCAAATATAAAAATTTCTTTAACTTTTACATTAACAAAACGTATGTTAAAATATTTAATCCTTAAACGCTAAATAAATGTTGACTTAAAATACATCTATACTAAATTAATATAAAATTATTAAAAGTAATTGTGAACTTACACTAAATAAATCAATATACATCATAATAAAATATAATAAAAATATCTCCCTTTCTCTCCCACCATGCTATAATATAATGCTAACTAAAAATAATTTTGAATCCACACTAAAATAGATACTTATATATCATAACAGCTAGGCTCATCTTGTTCTTAGTAAACATTATAATATAATATATACGAAAAGTAATTTTGAACCCACACTAAATAGAAAGTTATATATCATAACATCCGGTCTATCTTCCTTAATCTTTATTGTAGTAATAAAATATAAAGATATCCCCACTTATCACAGTCACCTAAGCTAAGATATGTTTAGTTGCATGGTATAATATTTTGTTTATACCAACTTTCTTTTGACTTTGAAGGTATATTTTTCCACAAATTTTAGTAACATATATATGATTGTTAATTTATTAGTGTATGTTGATTTAATTTAGTATTTATTAATACTAAAGTTAGGAATTTTTTTAAATTATATATATATTTTTAATATTTTTAAAAATTATATGTTAAAATTTTTGGACTTTTAATTTTTTTTTATCTTTATACATTTAATTAATTATAAGAATATATATATGTGAATTGTAAATATCAATTATTTAAATTATATAATTTAAATGTATTAACGATTTCTATAAAGTGTTGAATTTATTTATACATTTATAAATGTAATTTGAATAATAAAATTGTAATATAATCAATCAAATCTAGTATTAATTTTTTTAAATATACATTTGTTTTTTATAATAAAATAAATTATTACGGATAGTATAAATTGATAAAAAGAATATGCTAGAATAATGTAGAAATGGAAACGTGATAAGAGTTGTCTTCTTGGTTGTCTGTAAATCTTCCATATCTATGAGGTGTCATTCTAGAAGTCAATGTTTTCCAATGTAAGTGAGTTGTAAGTGAGTCAGAATCTTTATCTTCCATGCTGTTATGTCTATCGTGCCTAATGATTCCATAGTTATAAAATGCGTCATATTCTAATGTATTAGAAGTGAGTACGTTTCAGCAGTTTGAGGCCTGAATTAATAAGATTTGGTTTTATTTTTGTGCCTTTCTCTTTTCTAATATGGTTTGAGAACCATAAGGGAGAGATCCAAAACTGAGTTGTTCCAATCTATATATAGATTGTTAATGAGGGTTTTGATGCCATTAGTGAAAAAATCCATGTTATCGTTGTCGTCCAGTTGAGCCTGGAAAGAGGGTTAAAATCTCCCAACATAGAGATCGGTCATGATATGGGAGGTCGCGAAGCTATGTTGTGTCATTTTTCTATAAATTTGAGTTTGCATTTGCATCTTCCTAAAGATTGAAGAGTAATTAAATTTGGGTTTGGCATATCAAAATCAATTTTTGTTTTTTATTGTTGCTAGTGAGGTTCGTTGATCTAGATCTGAGATCCTTTTCTATATTTTGTTATCGTTACTGAGAAATTTTGATGGTAGAATGTGTTTGGGGGTTGTGTAGTTGTAACCCCATCTTACCAATGTAATATATATGGCTCAAGTAGGTCAGATATGCAAGAGGAAATTTCATCTAGTTGAGATCTTGTAAAGATCTCATTTGTTACCAAGATCATTCAACATACCGAACATCGAAATTTTTTTAAGCAATGTGAAATCGTTGTGTGCCATCAATTTGCCACAAATTCTCTACATTTTACCAAGATCTATGCGAAGTTCAAAGCCAAGACCTGCATCTTCGACGTCGACTGCTAACTGCATCTTGGAGATCGAAGGCATTCCTATTGTGACTGCTAAGAGGATCTATAGCCATCATGAGGTTAAGGAGTCTATTGCAATTAAAGCTGAGGGTATCAGTGTGAAGGGATGTTGTTGTGTGGTCTATTTATAAAACCAAATCTTATTCAAAAAATAGATTGGACAACCATTTCACTGTATAGGTGCACATAGACAACCTCTAGGACAATCTAGATCCAAAAAATTTATATCATCAACTCACAACACCAACTACGAAGACACAACTCATGACAGACAAATTCAAACACAAAATAAGAGGAAAAACCTCATCAACTCTATATGGAATCATCATTTCGACATTATTCAAACATCCCCCCTTAAGGGAGAAATGGATTTTCAACAATGCCTAGTCGTTGTCTACATATTTCAAAGTTAATTTTTCAAAGAGGCTTAGTAAAGTTGTCACCTACATTCTCACTTGTAAAATAGAATAATGAATATAATTTTATTGTATCTTCTCCCTTACAAAATTATGTTGAACTTCTATATGTTTTATTCTGGCATGATAAACTGGATTATTTGCCAATTTAGTAGAAATCTGGTTGTCACATTTCATGCTTGTTGGTCCTTTTTTTTCTTCTCCAATATCTTCAAGAATCCTCTTTAGGAAAATAACTTCACAAGTTACATTGGTCAGGCTTTATATTCAGCTTCTATGGATGAAAAAGAAACAACTAGTTATTTCTTACTACTCCATGATATTATCCCTAATCCTTAATTGAATGCATATTCGGAAGTTGATCTTCTATCATCAGGATTTCCAACCCAATCTGAATCACAAAAACCTCCAAAATTGACATCATATTCATTAGTATAAAAGTTACCAAAATAAAGTGTTCCCTTCAAATAAAGAAGGACTTTATTTTGCTTCTTTCCAATGGCTTTCACAAGGCTTACTCATAAACTTACTAAGGATGTTCATAAGATATGATGTATATATCCTAGTAGTGGTGAGGTAGTTCAAACTTCCCACCAATTGATGATACAAAGTTCCATTCACTTCTTTAGAGACATCGTTATTAAACAACTTGGAATTTTGTTCCAAAGGAGTAGACACAGGTTTGCATTCAAACATATGGAATCTTTCAATGATTGTCTTTACATATTTTTTTTGTGTGATGATTGTCTTACCATATTCCCTCCAAATTTCAAGACCCAAAAATTAATTCAAATCACCAAGGTCCTTCATTTCAAATACATGTGACAACTAAATTTTAATTTGTTCAATCAACATGAATGAAATTCCTATTATGATAAGATCATCAACATATAAGGATATCAAGGCAATATTCCCATCTTTGTCTCTTTTGATGTACAAGTTAGGATCACTTTTTCTTCTCAAAAAACTGTTTTCATAAAAGAATGAATCAATTTCACATACCAATATCTTGGTGCTCGTTTCAGACCATATAAATCTTTCTACTTGCAAACAAGATGCTCATATCCCTGCTTTACATACCCTTGAGGTTGAACCAAATATAATTCATCTTTTAATTCATCATTCAAGAAAGTAGATTTGACATCTAACTGAGGAAATTTCCAAAAAAAATTGTAGCTAATGAAATCATGATTCTAATTGTATTATGTTTAGCCACAAGTGAAAAAGTATCTTCATAATCAATTCCTTATTTTCTTGAATAAATTTTTGCAACCAATATAGCTTTATACTTATCAATATTTCCATTAGCATTAAACTTTGGTTTGAGTAACCATTTAAATCCTATGGGAACTTTATCTTTAGGCAATTTTGTTAAATCCCATATGTCGTTCCTCATTATGGAGCTATACTCTTCACTCATTACATCTCTCAATTCTTTATATTCTTTAGCTTCATCATAAATTTAGGGTTCTACAAAATTCATTACATGGGACATCAATGCATAATCTTTATACCTTATAGGTGGTTGAATTTGACGTGATTTCCTCCATAGAGTTTTGATGCTATCATCCTTCTTTCTGCTTTGTGGAGTCCCTTTTTCTCTTCTTGAAGTGTCATGACTGCTAGATTCTTCCTACTCTTGATCATGTACTTGTTCATGTACCTCTTGTTGTTCCCATTCCTTTTCCTATTCAACAATTTCTTCTATTTTTACATAATCATCAGTATCATGCCATACACCAGTATTATTAATTTTATCACCTACATTTGCATTTTCATGAAACATCACATACCTACTTGAAATCAATATATGTTAACTAGGATCAAACAACTTGTATGCCTTTTTATCATCATGATAACAAATGAATGTGCACTTAATTGCTTTTGCATGAAGTTTTCTTCTTTCATATTTTGGAATATGATCAAATGCCATGCATCCAAAAACTCTTAAATGGTTCACTTTTCATTTATATCCATAAAATGCTTAAAAATGTGTTTTCAGATCTAAACTTTTGGTTGGATTCCTATTTTTAAAATAAACAACAGTTTTAATGGCTTAAGCCCAAAAACCATTAGAGATATTTTTATCTTGAAGCAGGCTTCGTTCCCATTTCACTAGTGTTCTATTTTTCCTCTCAGTAACTCCATTTTGTTATGGTGTATGAGGCATTGTAAATTGTTGTAGAATCCCATGAATTTTACAATATTGATTAAATTATCTTGATTTTTATTCCCCCCCCCCCTAATGAGATGTGATAATTTGGATGTATTTCCAAGTTTTTTTTTCCACAATGTTTTTGAATTCCTTCAAGTACTCAAAAACATCACTTTTCTTCCTTATAAAATGGACCCAACTATATCTAGATCTATCATCAACAAAAATAAGAAAGTAAATTGCTCCTCCAAGACATCTAGTTCGCATAGGTCCACATACATAAGTATGAATTAATTCAAGTATTTCTCTTTGCCTATTTTCATGTATAGGAAATTCCTCTCTATGTTGCTTAGCAAGTGCACATGCTTCACATTCAACATGATTATTATTCATAACAGGAAGACCTTCAACCAATTTTTTTATTTCAAGTAGCATTAAACCATTATGATTTAAATGCCCATACGTTTGATTCCATAACTCTTTTGTTGAAATTATTGTAGATGTCAAAGGTTGATGCCCTTTCCTGGTCACATTCAACTTATACAAGCCTCAAACTCTAGTACTTGTGGTAATAAACTTGTAGTGATCCTGGATATCTTTAAATACACACTGTGATTTGACAAATTCCAGCTTTAGATATTGATCGGCAATAATAGGAACAAAAATTAAATTATTTTTGATATCAGGGGCATACATCACATCAAGGATTTGTCTCTCTTTTCCATTAGGAAAAATCACACCTATAATTCCATAACCTTGAACTTTAAGGGATATGTTACCTCCTAGATAAACACATGTTCCATCAATGTTCTCATGATATTCATCAAACTATTGCTTATTACAAGCCATATCGAGTGATGCACTAGAATCAATGAACCAAGCATTCACATCATCAGTATCAACATATAATGTAGCATCAGAAACAAATATTCTAAGATTTTTTAATCCATCATTGATTGAGGGCTCCTTGTCTATGAAATTCCCATTGTGTCTTTTGTTTCTCTGATTAGAATCATTATATTTTCTTTTATAACAATATTTAGCATCATGTCTGGGTTTTCCACAGTAATAACAATCATCATTTCTCTTATCATGATTTGGAAATTTAGATTGTCCCATACATTTCTTATTTTCTTGAAACTTTCCTCCTTTGATTTTTTTCCATCACTTTCCTTTGTATGGTTGCTTACCCTTTGCTACCAATGCAAAATATGAACTATTTGAGCCAAAATTGAAGTTCTTCATCCTCTCTTTCACTTGAATAAGCATACTTGTCAATTCATCAAATGTAGGAGGCTTCTCTCTAGCTAAAAGAAATGAAAAAAAAAATTGATAATCTTGAACTAAGTCATTTAATGTGATGGTGGTCACGTCAGTATTGGACACCTTTTCACCAATGTCTCCTAACTTATCACTTAGCTCTTTGACATGGGAAATGAAATTTCTTACACTTTCATTGACCCTCATTTTAATTGACAAAAGTTTAGTCTTCAAGAACAAAATCTGATTGGTATTCGATGTTTCATACAAGCTTCTAAGAACACCCCATGATTATTTAGATTTTTTACAATCCCTAATATGAGTAATGATGTTGTTCTAAACAGAAATTCTTAACAATACCTTTGCTTTTGTTTCCTTTTTTTCCCAAACTGAAATGGTTGCAGCAACAGTGGGTTTGAGCAGCAACAGTGGGTTTGAGCAGCAACAGTGGGTTTGAGTTCTGCTCCACTCACTGTAGGGCACAATTTTTTCCTTCTAACACTGTTTATTCCTTGAATTTAAAATTTTCATAATTTCCTCCATCAAGTCTTGTGAGCTCATTCAAATAAGTTTTCAACCAAACAATTTGACATTTTCTAGAAAATATGTATTCAACCTTAAAAAGGTATTGAAGTCAAATCTTTAAAAAAAACTCTTTATTACTCCTTTTTACCCAAGGAAAAAAAAACAGCACTCACTATACTCCTTTTTACCCAAAGAAAAATGAAACACCACTCACTATAATCACCACATAACTTCAGTCCTTATTTTCCACCAATAAAAAAAGCCAAATTTTTCACCAAATTTTTTAACTCTTTGTATCTCCTTTTATTTTACTTTCAAAACTTTATTTTTCCATTTTTTAATCAAATACAATTTTTATTAGCTATTTTTAACTTTCCCCATAAAAAAATATTTAACTCCTTATACCCCATAAATTCTTTTCAGCATGGAAAAACTAATCGTACCAGTCCAATAATATATGTGCACGGTACTCTTCATTAAAAAAAAAAGACTTTATGGATGGGCTTAGTCATATAAATATAAAATTAGACCTTTCACGCACCACCATGGAGAGGATACAAATTGAATGAAATATCCAACGACTTCTCACACCTTCTGCAACTTACGTGGAAGGTTACAAATAGCTTCCACAAATTTCACGCCACTATTGGTTCAACAAAATGGGTCAAACTATCCACAAATTTATGCTTCACAGAATCACCAAACTGATCACACCTCTGCAACCACGACTATGATCTTGTAAAAGTTTTGCTGGCGGTGATGAAGCACAACCTGTAACTTATATTTTTTATTCAAAAAACTGAAAAGAATTCAAATTGTGAAAATTTAGTGGATATCATAAATGTTTCTCAATATGCATATGTTATCAAAAACTAAGAATAAGCAACAAAATTTGAAGAGGAATTAAATTTTTTTAACCATGGCTTCAAAAACCATGTTTTGATGAAGTCTCTATAGAAGTTGCACTAATGAATGTTGAAAACAACATAGCTGATGTAGAAAATGGAAAAATTAATGAAATTTTCATGTATTGGAGTCCTAAAAAGATTAAACATTATTACAGATTGATGTGGGAGTTGTCCAATCAACAAAAAACTATTGATGATCAATATGAAATTGTTAAAAAGGATTTTAATTGGATTGACATCATCCTAGTTGTCATAAAAGGCAATATCCAGAATTCATGATCTAGAGTAGGAAGAAGTTTAAACAGGTTGAAAGAATCATATTTTGGAGCAACAAGCCCAGGAAGAGATTTCATTGAAATATGTTGAAGCAACAAAAGAAAAATGAAATATTTGAGTCATATTGTAAGCCTAGTTGACACTTAGACCAACAGGCATTGTTATGTATTGTAGAAAATTGATTTCTCCATTAAGGGTGGATGTTAGAATAATGTATAACTGTAAATGTGATATGAGTTGTCTTCTTAGTTGTCACTAAATGTTCTAGATCTATGACCTGTATTTCTAGAAGTCAATTTTTTCCAATGTAAGTGACTTGTAAGTGAGTCAGAGTCTCTATCTTCCATGTTGTTATGTCTATCGTATCTAATGATCCAATATTTATATAATGGGACATATTGTGATGTATTTGAAGTGAGTAAGTGCGGGCAGGCTTAGGCCTAAATTAATAAGATCTGGTTTTATTATTTTGTCTTTCTATTTTCTAATAAAATAATCATGAAAATTATTACGAAGATTTTTCCAATGAACAATACTTTTATATATTATTTTGTTTATAATTTTATAATATATATAATATTTTATTTTATAAAATAAACAAAAATTATATATATATATAATAATAATAATAACTTTGTAAATAAGTTTTTTTTTAAATAAATTTTATATTAGAAATATGATTGAAAAGGAAAATGGTAAAAATTAACTTGTTATGATAATGTAAATATTTAGTTTTTTAATAATAAAAACTAACTTATGTATTAATATTCTTGGGAAATACCCCTGGATGCAGGTGACATGCCCCGACTGTGTGAAGCTAGATCTTCCCACGATCAGAATGATGATAACCTGCAAATCTAGCTCTAACCTGATGCAGAATGTCATCTCTGCAATCATCCACACCAGTAATATGTTTCACCTGATCTCCTCCCATACACTGAATCACATGCAATATTAAGTGAACTGTCTCAACTCGCATCTGCGCTCGTGCCACAGGTCCTTAGAACACGTTGTTAATCCTCATTCTGTCTTCCCTTTGTTGTTCCATACGGCCTCCAGATCCATCTCTGCCTCCTTCCTTGCAATATCGTCACTGCTCTAGTTTCCCTACATGCTCCACCTGTTGCGTGCTCCCCCTAAAGCATGCCCCCTATCGTGCACCATACTACAACACACTCCTCCCTCTGTTTCTCTCCTGGCCACCCCTTCCCCCCTCGGCATGCCCTCAATCCATGCGCTTTCCTATGGAAAAGACATCCTCTTTTTCTTCTCCCCGTTTCACGGTTTTTGAGGCAGGATCCCTTGCTATGCACTCCCCTTTTCCGCACCCCCCTACTGTGTGACCCCCTGTTGTGCACTCCCCTGTCGTGTTTCTCTGCTGCGTGATCTCCTATTGTGCACTTCGCTACATTGAGCCCAACCTCCCCCCCTGCTGGTTTCCCCCCCAATGGCTCCGAGACATCTTCAAAAGACCATCAAGGGTAGCCAAAGAGGTGATTTCTCAGGTCGCTATCACTACTGTCAATACCATCGTTTGGAATCCATTGAGGGCTCCTCTTCTTGTAGCCATGAGAAGGAGGCAACTCAAAGGTGTGAGAGCAACTAGGAAGAGAGAGTCTTATCTCCAGAGAATTAGAGGGGCAAAAGAGGCCCTAGGAATTCTATCATTATGCACTCTAAGTCGCTCACTCCTCAGAAAACTGAGCCTCTCCCGGTTCACGAGCCCATGCAGGAGGATACATATGTGTGGTCCAAGGATTCGAATGGAGTTTGGACCAGAGTTCCAGATGTTAAGTACCTAGTTTCTATCATCCACGCAACCCCCCCAAAGCCCCTGTGCGAGCCAACTACTGAGGAGGAGGCCATTGCGTAAGAATATGGATGTCACATCGAGGAGGAGGACCTTGCTACAAAGGATGATGAAGGAACACCATGACTGCACGGTTGCTCAGTTCTTTTTTCTTTTATGTCATTTCATTCTATACTAAATATATTTTGTTTTTATATATGCTATGTATCACGCTATAAATAATGACTGTTTTATTCTATTAAGGGGTTGCTTTCCTCCAAGGAGGTAGCCCCAAACCTGCGCCATTTTGAAACCTGCTAAGGCTAGGATTGGCTAAGCATCGCTTACCATCCCATCCCAATATACATGTACAGTTTATTTTTTATCTAATATATTTTAGGCTAACTTAGAAAAAATTTAAAAAAAAAATCTTGGGAAACACATTAGGGGTTATCATGTGAGAGATTAGACTCCTAACTTCCAAGAAAATAGTTGGAATCAATTATGTCCCTCCGCTAAATTTTTCGTTGAGCATACCACCAAACCAATACATGACTATAGATAAATGTAATTGATGGATGTGAAAAATAAAATAGTGGGAGAGAAATATTGGACTTGAACAAAGAATTAGTAGGACACTCCTTGGGTTAAGGAGGTGTAACCCACAGATGAAATACTGAGTTGTATTCTGGGCTATAAGGATTATAACTCGAGGTTACTACTAAAAACACGGTTCAAGAATTAATAGGAGCATGGAAACCTATAATATAATTCCATGAACTTTTAAATAAGTATATGACTATTTGGAAAAAAATGTGTGAAATTGAGTTTAACAATTCGGGGGAACATGGAAACCTCTAATCTATTTCCATGCACTTTTAAATAAGTATATGACTATTAGGAAACAAATGTCTTAAATATATTTAGTGTTGAAGTTGTTGTGATTATAGAAGGCAACAATTCATTATAATTACATGTTACTGTGGCCGTGTTAAATAAAATGAATGTTTACATTCCATTAATGTCTTCTGTGAAAAATAATATGTATATCTATTTCTAGAGGTTAGTGAGAGAATACTTAACAATAGGGTATGTGAAAGATAAAACCTAAGGGTACTTCTACTATAGAAAATTGAGTGAGGAGATCCTATCTAGGAGTCAAACCTTGGTATTTAGTGTGCAGGTGGATATGAAAGAACAAAAGAGATAAAACATAAAAAAATTAAGAGAGTTGGTTAGATTATAGGTTATTGATAAAGTATGAAAATAAATATATGTGAATAGTGAGTTTTAAAGGGTAATATTTCACTTGTTACAAAATTGAATACATACTCATATTGCAAAGAAAGGGAATGATATAGAACAATGCATTTTATAGATAAATAGGAATGGAAATTGGAGCCAAGAATCATGCAGTCCCTAGCTAAAATTATAAGGCTCTAAAGAAAGAGACGGGTGGAAAACCATGAAAATAGTCCACGACCAATTTTGGCCTATAATGTCCTTAAAAAACTGTATATATATATATATATTTGTATGTGAGTGTGTGTATTCATAGCAATATTGTAAATAATTTACATTGAAAAAATAACATACATAAATCATAGCACATGTTGCATGTATTTGCAAAAATACCTTTTTTTGCATGAACAAAGAAGAGAGAGGAAATATATCTAGCAATGCAATAAACTCATAGCCATAAATATAATAACATTGATAGTAGACAAAGAGAAATGAATATGGCTAGACTTTCTTGAAAAGAAAAATTTACACAGTCAGCCATGCAAGTTTGGACTATAACTAAAATTATAGTATATGAAAAATTTGTCAATATAAAAGGGGAAACAATTAATTAATAAAAAATAGAACTACTTAGTATATAAAGGTTAGGCATTTTTCCCATTATTCTAATGAGAATCCTCAAAGATCTAGTTAAATAAATTAGGAAAAACCCTATCGTGTTAAGGATTTTTTTTTGTAAACCCTTATAAAATTTATGCGACTTAATGAGATAGAGTCAAAGCATGAAAATTTCCTTGAATACTTACGAAAGGTACCTAGAAAGTGAGTGTAAAATATCCTATGAAGGATTTGTAAAAATGACAGCAAACAAAAAAATATTGTTTATGACCTATATTCCTACATGAATCATTAAATGACATAAATCGGTCTTATGAAATGGAACAATTTATAAATTGTGGTGCACATGATAGCACATTCATATGTGGCAAATAATACATTTAATAATTCACCAAGTCATACATTTCTCATTGGTATATTATTTTTATATTGATATGGTTTTTAATCCTAAATTTATCACCCTCACTCTAAGTTGATAAGGGTGGTTTAACAACTAGGCTATGCAATTCTTACGAAAAAACATTCAACTACTAGAAAGTAGAAACTTCTCCATTCACGTGATCGCAGTCCTTGGGCTACAAGTGATGAGAGTATGCATGCCTAGTGTTTGTCCAATGACTGTTAATTGTTAAGGTTTTGATCGATCGATGATGGATTATTCAAGTTGGTTAGGAAAAAACTACTAGGCACGTGTCCATCGAGCCTCTGCATTTTCTTATTTCATCTTTGCGGCGAGGCTATATATCATTATAATGGGTGACTTAAGCTAGACCAATGACCTATCATAAACATGGCCTTGGGACCAATGAGAGAGTGTAGAAATGAATGTGAAGAATAATAATAGGAGAGAACTGCTAAAACCCCATATTCAAGATTAGAAAGATATTACAATGTATTATGAATAAATAGCAAATAAATATCTATTTGTAATGAAAAATTCTCATTTTGCAACTAAAATCAATGGATACCCTTTTATTATGAAAAGCAATGTACATATTAAGTTCAAAAAAATGTATTGTGTAATTCATAATTATGTTTCTATGTGATTTTTGGGAAATGTTACATATGGTATCATACAAAAATAGGTTGCATAATTGTGCCTCTGAGCTGACAATGTTGTTGGTTAAAAAATTGAATGTTTTTTTTTTAAAGAAGTAGAAGAGTAAAGAAAAGGGACAAGTGATGGCAAAACTGTAGGGAGAAAATCAGATAGGTGTAGACGATATTTGGTTACATTTGGGTGAACAAGTGCAAGTTTCATATATGCGCATATCATCTATATATGTGCATATACGGAATTTGTACATATATGATATATGTGCATATATAAAATATATGCATATATGGGATATATTAACATATATGAAAGTTACACATATACACGAAAGATATGCACATATACAAAAGTTGTACACATATACAAAAGTTGTGATGGAAGTTGTCGTATATGCATATTGTGGATGTTGTGCACTGCTTTTTTATATGTGGGTCTATGGAATTTGTTCTTATATGAAATATTTTCACATATATAGAAGTTGTACATATGCAAAAGGAATGCACATAGAAAAACGTTTTGTATATATGGAATATATGCGAATATACGAAAGTTGTGCATATATGGAAGGTATGTACATATATGAAAGTTGTGTAGAACTTCAGCCTCTGTATAGGCTCAAGTTATATATATGTGCAAACAGAGATGTGCATACACAAAATCCCGCATATATGAAGGTTGTGCATACATAGTGGTTGAAGTTGCATATAAATTATGTATATGCATGTCTTCCATATATGCACAACTTTTATAGATATGCATATAATATATATACACAACTTCCATATATGTGCATCTACTACATATGTGCAACTTATGTATATGCACATAATTTCCCTATATGCACATATCCTCCGTATATACATATATATTTAGTATATACACATATATCGTATATGTGCATCTACTGTATACGTGAAACTTCTAGATATGCGGATATATGGAATATATTCACATATATAGAAGAAACATATATACGGAAGATATGCACAGATATGCAAGTTGTGCATATATGAAATACATGCACATATACAAAATATGTGCATATATGGAAGTCACACAAATTAGATATATATAAATATTTTGTATCACATATCATTTTTATATGTAAAAATTCCATATATGCGCATATCTTTCATATATGGACAACTTTCATATGTGTGTATTTACAAAATTTGTGCATATATAGAGTTTGAAGTTGTCCATATACATTAGATGCACATATATAGAAGTTTTGCATATATGGAAGATGCATATATACATTATTTATTCACACCTTCAGCCACTATATATACACAACCTTTGTATATGTGCAATTTCCGTGTAAGCGCATATCTGTTTACACATATATGGAAGATATGCACTTATACAAAACATGCACATATATATACAGGAGTTTCACCTATATAGAGGCTAAAGTTCTGCACATTTTCTTTAGATGTGTATACCTTCCATATATGCACAAATTTCATACATTCACAACTTCTATATATGTGCACAATGGAAGATATACTCATATATGGAAATTGTGTTTATATGGAAGGTATGAACATATACAGAAGTTGTACAGAAATTCAGCCTCTATATAGGCACAACTTCTATATATATGCATCTTTTATATATGTTCATATCTTCCATATATGCGCAAAAAGATGTGTGCATGTACAGACGTTCTACATATATAGTCATCGAAGTTAGGCATCAATTTTGTATATGCACTTCTTCCATATATACAAAAATTCTATAGATGTGCATCTACTATATATGAACAACATCTACTGTATACGTTCATATTTTTTGTATATGTAAAACTTTCATATATGGACATGTTTTCTGTATATACGCATCTCATCCATATATGTGTAACTTAGATATATGCACATATATTTTATTATTGTATATGTGCAACTACTATATATTTGAAACTCCAATATATGCGCATATATGAAAGATATGTGCATATCTTTCATATATGTGCATATAGAGAAGAAACACATATACAGAAGATATGCACATATGTGAAAGTTATGCATATACGAAATACATGAACATATACGAAATATTTGCATATATGGAAGTAACACAACTTCTATATATGTAAATCCTTTGTATCACATATCTTTTGTATATGCACAACTTCCATATATGCGCATATCTTTCATATATGCATATATTTCATATATGTGTATTTATGGAAGTTCCAAATATACGAAACATATGCCCATATATGGATCTTGAAGTTGTGTGCAACTTCTATATCTACACATATATGGAATTTGTGCATATACAGTAGATGTACATATATAGAACTTATGCATATACAGTGTATGTGCATATACATAATTTATGCGCAACTTTAGTCATTGTATATGTGCAATTTTTATATATGTATATATTTGTTTGTGTGTATATGGAAGATATACATATATATATATATATATATATATATATATATATATATATATATAGAAGTTGCGCATATACATAAGATGAAGTTTTTCACAACTTCCATATATGTGCATACCTTCCAGAAATGCACAACTTTCGTTTATGCGCATATTTTTTGTATATGCACAATTTATTTATATGCATATATCTTCTGTATTTTTGCAAATTATGTATATGTTTATATCTTCCGTAAAAGAAAAAATTCCATATATGTACATAGATGGATGATGCACATATACAAAAGAAGTGCATAGGTTTTGTACTATGCATATATGAAAACCTCCATATATGTCTAACTTTTGTATATGCGAACAAATTTGATACATGCACAACTTCCATATTTGTGTAACTTTGATATACGTGCATATATTTTTTTATATGTGTAACTTTCATATATGTGCATATCTCATGTATATGCACATTTTCTGTATATGCGCATCTATTGTATATAGACAAATTTCATATATGCACATACACAAATGATATATGCATATAGGTAAATTGTGCATATATGGAAGCATGACAAATTCTATATATGCAGATCTTCTATATCATGTATCTTTTGTATATGTGTAACATTTGTATATAGACATATTTTCCATATGTGCGCAACATTCTTGTATGTGTATATATGGAAGTTGTGTATATACGAAGGCTCAATATTTGCACATTTATGTGCATATATGTAAGATACGTTCATATATGGAAGTTGAAAATATACAAAATAGTATACACATATATGAAAGTTGCACATATATGGATGTTATGAATATAAAAAATATATGTGCATATACGAAAGATTTTCATATACAAATTTCTCACAAATTTTATATATGATCTTCCGTATTGCATATCTTCTATATATGTAAAAAAAAATTATATGAGTATATATTATGTATATATAAAACTTTCATATATGCGCATATATGGAAGTTGAAAATACTGAAGTTACACATATATGGAATATATATTCATATACAGAATATATGCACATACACGAAACTTGTTCATATATAGAATATTTACTTGCACAATGTGTATGAAATTAGTTCAATCACATATCCTTCTCTACTCTTTGATCACTGATGTAACAATTCTTGGTTGATTTTCCATGTAAAAAAATAAGACCAAAGTCATTAGACATGTATTCCAAGTTAAATGTTGGGAAAATACTTTACTGGGCATCACTTATGGATTAATAATGGCTATGGAAAATGGCAAAGACAAAGAGACATTAAATGATAGTTAATTATTGAAATAAAGGAAAATAGGAGAAACAGAAGGTGAAGAGACATAAATTTTCATTCAAGGGAAATTAGAGGAAATATAAAGGAAAATGAAATAAAAAGATAGGTCAATGATAGAAATGAATCAGATAATTAGTTCACATATTTTGCATAACTTTTGGTCGTTACAGCCTTTTGATAGTTTTTGAGTTGATCTCTCCTTTCATTCTCTCTCTCATACACTCTTATATACTTAGAACATTCTTGGATCATGCTTAGAGCACTCTAGCATTCACTTGGATTCATATAAAGTAAACAAAATAAGCAAAAAAAGTACAAGGAGATAGTTGGATCAATAACTACAAAATTCTTAAAACCCTAGCCATGGCCAATAGAACTATTATAAGAATTTACAGGGTAAGTTCCTTAGATCAAGAACCAAAGGTCACTGCTCACAAACAGATCACAAATCATTACACCCGTATAATCACGTGGTTAAAACCCTCAAAGAGGGAAATAGTCCACAGCCTGAGCCAACGCGGCCACTTCAGGAAATTTATTAATATAAAAAGAAAAGTTACATATGTTTCTCTCATTAATGGTTACCAGAAAAATGACCCTCCATGCTCTTTAAATAGAGATCATGGACCAATCGGGTGTTAAGCCATGGATCAAGTGTTTTTAATACCGAGGTGAGAGATAACTGTCGGATCACTACAAATCGTGACCATCGGATTATAAGTTACAAATGTACATGGTAAAGAAACACACTTTACCTAACTCTACACTAGACTGAGTTATTCTTAACTATTTCCTATGTGTTGGAATATCCTAACATCCCCCCTTAAGAACAACATGGGATAGGATTGAAGGATTTACAAAGGTGACACAAAATGAGCCTATCTCCTATGTGTCGAAATATCCTAATGTCCCCCCTTAAGAAAAAATTGGGATAGGATTGAAATATTTACAAAAGTGACACAATAGGAGAAGGAAGGAGGCATTAGAGCCTATCCCCCCTTAATGAAAACTTTCCTGAACTCGAAGCATGGATCAAAGTTTGGTAAACTTCACTTCTGTGAGAGCCTTTGTAAAGATATCAGCTACCTAATCATTGGTTGGACAGTACTGCACTTCAAGAACATGATCGTGAATGAGCTTTCTGATGAAGTGGATGTGTATTTCAATGTGTTTCATACGCTGATGCTGAACTAGATCTTTACATAGCTGAATGGCACTCTGATTATCACACCAAAGTGTAGTTGGATGCTGCTGATGGAGACCAAATTCAGATAGGATCTGACGAAGCCACATGGCTTCTTTGCTAGCTTCAACTACACCATGATACTCTTCTTCTGTGGAAGAAAGAGAGATGGCACTTTGTTTCTTACAAGACCAAGTAATAGGTCCTGAACCAAGAGTGAATACATATCCTGCAGTAGACTTTCGATCATCAGGGTCACCAGCCCAATCAGAATCAGTGAAACCAATCAACAATGGAGATGATCTTGCACTGTAATGAATCCCAAACTGAATTGTACCTTGAATATATCGAAGTTTTCTTTTAGCTTCTTTCCAATGAATTTCATGAGGTTGGTGCATAAACCGAGCGACAAGACCAATGACAAAGGAAAGGTGAGGACGGGTATGGGTTGGATAAAGAAGTTTACCAACAAGTTGACAATATAAGGTAGCATTAACTTTAGGGGTAGTACAAGTGACTGAAAGCTTGACTCCAGAATAAAAGGGAGAAGGGGTTGGCTTATAGTCTTCCATGTGAAAGTGGTGTAGAAGATCACAGGCATACTTGGACTGAGAGAGGGTAATGTCTTCCTTGGACTGCAAGACTTGAAGACCAAGGAAGTGATGCAAGTGTCCTAAGTCTATCATTTCAAAGCTATTTTTGAGGATAGACTTCACATGGTTTATATGGTTTGGATCACTACCATTAAGGATACGATCATCAACATAAAGAACAATGATGGTGAAGGAATTACCCACTTTCTTGGCGTAGACAGTGTTGTCAGAATGACACCTAGAAAATCCATTATCTAAGAGAAATATATCCATTTTGGCATACCAAGCCCGAGGAGCTTGTTTGAGACCATAGAGAGACTTCCTAAGGCGACAAACAAGGCTGGAGTATTTTTGCATAAAGCAAGGGGGTTGTTCCATGTAGATTTCTTCATCCAAATATCCATGTAAGAAGGCAAATTTAACATCCATCTAATGGACTTCCCATTTGAAGGAGGCAACAAGGGAAATAAAAAGGTATATATAATTCATTTTGGCAACAGGGGAGAAGGTTTCAGTATATTCAATGCCTTCAACCTATGAAAATCCTTTAGCAACAAGACAAGCTTTATGTCTATCCACTTTTCCATCTAGTCCAAAATTGGTTTTGTAAACCCATCTGCATCTGACAAGTTTTCTTCCTTTTGGAAGAGGAACAAGAGCCGAAGTATCATTTTCCAATGAGGAATGATACTCTTCATTCATAGTGTCATCCAAATCTGGATGACTAGAGGCTTCTTCAAAGGTTTCTGGATCAATATTTTCTGTAACTTGAGCCAATAAGGAAGAGGCTCTTTCAAACTGAGAATGAGTACGTCGTCGATCGCTAGGGTCACCTACAAGAGAACCTACTGCATCTTGAGTAGAGCGGACCCATCTTGGAAGCGGTGGACTATAAGGAACAATTTCAAGAGGTGGAGGAGGATTATCATCCTCGGTGTCATCATCTGAGCTAGAAGGAATGTTATTAAAAATAAAAGAGAGAGAGAGAGGTGGCACATATGCTAAATCAGTCTCGCAAGCCAAAGGTGGCACACCCACTGAACTAGGCTCACAGGCCAATATATTTTCATCAAATTTTACATCTCTTCTAATGATTATATTTTTGGATTTTGGTTGAAGAAGTCTATATCCTTTGACATCTTCAGAATATCCAACAAAAATACATTTTTCACTCTTAGGTTCTAAGGCTTTCTGTTTCACATTTGGAATATGGACCCAAGCATCACTTCCAAAATGATGAAAGTGACTTACATTTGGTTTTATTGAGCTCCAAGCTTCTTATAGAGTTATATTCTTTAAAACCTTAGTAGGAGTGCGATTTACTATGTAATTTGCGCAGTTAATGGATTCTGCCCAAAAATTGACACCAAGTCCTTTAGATTGAAGCATACAGTTAGCCATTTTTTTTAAGGTGCGATTCTTCCTTTCAGCTACACCATTTTTTTGTGGAGTATATAGAAAAGTATGTTGCAATTGAATGCCATGTTCATTAGAAGCTGATAAATTTTTTATTAACATATTCTCTGCCATTGTCTGATCTTAACTTAAGAATTTGATGTCTAGATTGTTTCTCAACAAAATCCTTAAAGGCCAAGAACATGTTAAAAAATTCACTCTTGAGTTTTAAGAAGTATACCCAAGTGCGTCCGGAAAAATCATCAATGAAGGTTAAGAAGTACTTGCAACTAGAGAAAGAAACAACAGGAAGTGGACCACATAAATCACTATGCACAGGCTGCAAAGGGGTTGAAGCATGTCAAGAGGCACGTTTTTCAAAACTGTCCCGATGATGTTTTCTGAGTACACATCCGGAGCAAACACCATCTAGACAAGATACCATAGGAAGACCTGTCACCATATTTTCCTTACATAGAGTTTGAAGAGAGCGATAATTTAAGTGACCAAATCGCTCATGCAAAATTTTGCTGACATCATCATTATGAGCAAAAAAAACGGAGGGAAGAGAGGATGACCCAAAGTTGTCAAACTTATACAACCTTGTGGAATAATCAGCAATTCTAGTAGCTAAAATATGTTTAGGATCTTTGAGGTCCTTGACTACAACATCATGAGGTGAGAATTCTACTATTTTCCCTTCACCTAAATGAGTTATCTGATAAACAGATAGAAGGTTGCATGACAAGGTAGGAACACATAGTACATCATTAAACTAACCATTATCTAGATGAATGGTTCTATATCCTACAACACTAAGAGATCTATCATCACCAACATAAATTTGTTTGGAGTTGCAATAATTTAAAGAAGAAAACATGGATTTATTTTTATCCATGTGGTAAGAAGCTCTAGAATCAATGAGCCACTCATGAGAAGGAGAATAAGAAGATACATTTAATGCATAACCAGATCTTTATGCTTGACAACCACAAGTAGAGAGTGTCATGCTGAAGATGAAGGTGAAGAGTTCTCCAAATTGATGTTGTGCTTCTTCATTGCTACTTCTAAGGCTTCCATCTTCTTAAAAAATTTGGACTCTACATGGCCATCCCGATTGCAAAAATTGCAATGTCTATCTGTCTTCTTCCCTTTGTTCTGATTTGCCTTATTGTTTTGGTGATTTGATTTTTCAGTTTGCGGCTGAAATTGCTTAGGGCCCTTGTTTGGTTTAGGACCATATTTTTTAGGATACAACTTATTTTGATTATTTTGATATGGTTGTTTTTGGGTTGCTAAAGCTTTGTTAGAAGCATTTCCAGTAGCGATAAGACCAAGGTGTAAATTTTTTTCTTGTTCTCTTATCAAAGAATCGCAAAAGGCATCAAAAGAGGGATTCTTGTAGGTGGTTCCAGAAGAAATGATGGCTTCTCTAGTGGAATGGAAGGCGTAAACAAATACAGAGTATGCAGGGCCAAGCTTAGCAAGAATGCAATAGATGAGGCTACCATCATCCTTTTTTATCTCACATCCTTCTAAAATAATTCTGAGGGTCTTGAATTTGGAAAAAAAATCTTCAATGGAGGAGAAATTATTGGGGTCCAAAGTAAGCAACTCATTTTCAAGCTGGTAGGCCTTGATTTGATTTTGAATGCCGAAAATAGTTTTTAGCTTTTCCAAGGCTTCATCAGGGGTGTACATGTCAAGGATATGAAATCGAAGATCTTGAGCAATGGAAATTCGTATCAACCTTCGTACTTGATCTTCTTTATTTTCCCATTTATCAGCTTTATCATCATCGGAAGGTTTATTTTCTTGTCCTGTGGCTATTCTATAAATACCTTTACTACTAAGTATATCTACCATGTGAGGTAGCCATTGAAAATAATTGGTGTTGTTAAGAATAACTGGGCATGCACTATCCATTTTTTTTTTAAACTAAAGCTGAGGAAAGCTGAAAATAGCTACTCGAATGGAAATATCTCAAAAAATTAGGCAGTTTCAAAAAAAAACGGGTGGAAAAACGGCTTTCAAATGAAGAAGTTATGCCTTTTGAAAAATTTGAGTTGTAGGTGTCAAATAGTTACAGGAACAGGATGAAGTACGGCTTGAAAAAAAAAAATTCCACCCATTTGAATAAATTTTTTTTACAAAAGAAGCTTGAGAAGGAGACTTGAACTCAAGACCTCTATTCTCATAAACTAACCCCTCACCATGTGAGATAGTAAAAGGATCACATTATTGTATGAAAGGAGGAAGGGTTTTTTTTTAATCAGTCTGCATGCCTTTTCCTGCACAACAAAACACAAAAAACCGAGCAATAAAAAAAAAAATGCAAAGCCTTACGGTAGAATGTTATAATTTTGGTTAGCCTTACCAGAAACTATCACTTTTTTCACTATTTCTGATTTCCCGAGATCGCACAAAGACACGGGGAAAGAGCATACGTAGCAAAAAAAATCCTTTTTTCGTCTTTCTAATTTGCCGAGATCGCACACAGAACATAGAAAAGAGCATACACAGAGAATAGGGTATAGCTCCGACAAATAAATTAAACCTAAAAACCGAAAATAAAAAGGGGGAACAGAAATAAGCAGAACGATTAACAAATATAACTGCAAAACAGATGCTTTATACCTCCATATCTTAACTGTCATAAATTGGGTAGCCAGAAACCTTTTTGCATGAAATGAAAAGCTTTCCTCACTATAGCAGACGCTCCAGACACAACCGAGCAGTTCTCCAAGCCCAAAAATGTTCAGAAATACTAGATCTAAAAAACGACATTCGCATGCAGTTAAACTAACTTCGTATTTTGATGAACAGTGGCCACGGACCTCAAAATAGCTCTGATACCATGCAGGAATTTACAGGGTAAGTTCCTTAGATCAAGAACCAAAGGTCACCGCTCACAAACAAATCACAAATCAGTACACTAGTATCATCACATAGTTAAAACTCTCAAAGAGGGAAACAGTCCACGGCGTGAGCCAACGCAACCACTTCAGGAAATTTATTAATATAAAAAAAAAAGTTACATATGTTTCTCTCATAAATGGTTACTGGACAAATTACCCTCCATGCTCTCTAAATAGAGATCATGGACTACTCGGGTGTTAAACCACAGATCAAGTGTTGTTAATACCGAGGTGAGAGATAACCGTCAGATCACTACAAATCGTGACTATCAGATTATAAGTTACAAATGTACATGGTAAAGAAACACACCTTACCTAACTCTACACTAGACTAATTTATTCTTAACTATTTCTTATGTCTCGGAATATCCTAACATCTATGAATAACCTTCTTGATCTTGAAAAGGAGCGGTTTTCACGTGTGGAAGCACAAGTCAAAGATATAAACCATAATGTAAATAGCCTCATGTCAACCATGAGAAATGAGGTTACGATATTTGGAGATGATGAGGGTTTTAATGAAAAGGAAAAATTAGAGGGGAGATCAAGAGATCGGGAATAAATAAAGTACTAGTAAAAGAAAGGACCCAAAAAATATCAACCTAGTTTGAGTGCCATGAATCATTCATAGTCCTTATTAAAAATGGAATGAAAGGTTAATATCAAGCCATTCCAAGGTGAGATCGATGCTCTACATCTAAATATCTAACTAGAACAACTAGAATTGTATTTCAGTTTCCATCATATTGAGGAAGAAAAAAATATTTCATTTGTGAGGTTGACACTAGAGAGACATTGATGTTGGAGGGGATCCTTCAGTGACAAAGTGGGAGCACTTCAGAACCCTCATAAAGTTGCAAGTTTACATTACTGGGTATGTACAGGACCGGTGTATTTTGTGGAACTACTTTAGGCAAAAGCCAAGGAAAAGGATACTTAGAACATACAAGCATGCTCCAAGAATGGTCTAAGTATGCAAGAGGGTATGAGAGAGAGAATGAAAGGGTATATCAACTCAAAAAATTTAAAAGGATGTAATGAAAAAAAATATGTGAACTCATTCTCTAATGCATTTTTATCATTGATCTCTCTTTTTAATTCATTTTCGTTTATTTTCCCTCTAATTACCCTTGGATGAAAATTCCTATCTCTTCACCTTCTATTTCTCCTATTTTCCTTTATTTTAATAATTAAATGTCATTGAATGTTTGTTTATCCTTGTCGATTTCCATAGCCATTATTGATCCACAAGTGATGCCTACTAAAGTGTTTTCCCAACATTTAACTTGGAATACATGTTTCGTGATTTTGGTCTTATTTTATTTACATGGAAAATCAACCGCGAGTTGTTACATCAGTGCTCAAAGAGTAAAGAAGGATATGTGACTGAACTAATTTAATACACATTGTGAAATTATATCTTCTATATATGTAGAACTTTTGTATATGTGAATATATTCTGTATGTGCATATATCTTCCATATATGCATAACTTAAGTATTTGCAACTTCCATACATCACTACAAGGAAAAGACGCTCTAGCGGAGGTTATAAAGGAGGTTTTTAGTGTTATAAAATTGGCCAAAATTTTCAAAAAAACATATGCTACCACATCCATTTATGGTTATGGAGGTTTTGGTGGAGCTTTTAATAGAAATTCAACACAATTAAAAAAAATGGGCGGCTGGAGGTTATTACGGATGTTTTTTTCATCAGTGCGCTAATCAGGATTATACGCACCGGTGCGTACCTATAGCTGGAGCCCCGGGGCGGTCAAAGGAGAATGCACTAGGTCGTTAAGGTATAAAACAACACCGGGCATAGTGTTGGTGATAAAATGCATGGGTCCATTATAATTGGTCTTGGAATTTGAGCGGTGCCCATAGGTCGTATCAATGCACCGGTGCATAGACTTATAGAAACGCACCGGTACGCAGTATCACACAAATTCACCGATATTTATAATTGGTATCGGTATTCGTGTGGTGAAAATATGTGATACAAATACACCGGTGTGTATAGACACATGAACGCCCCAGTGCGCAATATCACACAAATTCACCGAGATTTATAATTGGTATCGGTATTCGTGAGGTGCCTATAGGTCATCCAAATGCACCAGTGCGTATAGACACAAAAACGCCCTGATGCATAGTATCACACAAACGCACCGAGATTTATAATTGGTATCGGTATTCATGCAGTGCTCATACGTCGTAAAACGACACCGATGCGTATATAGACATAAACGCACCAGAGAGCCGCACTACACAAATTCCTCGATATTTTTAACTTTTTTTAGTATTTGTGAGGTGCCCATAGGTCATAAAAAGACACCGATGCACTTATGAATACAAGTGCACCGATATAAGAATACATGCACCAGTTTTGATTTTGTATTTTTTAGAAACATCGACCTATGATAATGCAATTATTATGATTGTTTTAAATTCATTATTCATCAAAAATTGACATATCTTATAACAATATTCATTTTAATTAAATTTTTATTAATGCATTTGAATGTGATGTCTGGATTAATTTGTTATATCATATCATAATTATTGTGGTTTTTTAAAATTCATTATTCATCAAAATTCGACACATATATATCTTATAACAATATTCATATGAATTAAATTTTTATTAGTTCATTTGAGAACGAAAATGGAGAACACAATAGAATAAATTAAAACAATTTTTATTATATATATATGAATAAGACGTTTTGTAGTTTTTAGATTTCTGTGGTGAGAGTTTAGAGTTTCTAGTTTTAGAATCTCCACAGTGAACATTTTTGTGTCAAAAATGTTCACTGTGGAGATTCTGAAACCAGAAACTCTGAATAAGACGTTCTTTGTCATACAAAATGGGACATTTATTGGTATCCCTTTATCTTTCAATTGAGACACTATGTTCATTACATTAAAGAAAATGTTTGATTTCACAGACATTTTTCAAAAAATACAATGCCTTGCTTTGATATCCAAACATAGTGATCATCATTCTTCGCTTGAACTACTATCACTGCTAGAGCTACTTCCATGACTTAGGTTATTTTTAGGAATGTTTTGTTCACGGTGTTGATTGTTTTCTTCTTCTTCACTTTCCATCTACAAACATAAAAATAAATTGTAATGAGTGTATATACATTGGTGAGAATAATGAAAATTGCAATATTAAATAATATACATTAATTTAAATCGAAAAGAAATGACGTACCAATGCAAAAATTGACTCATAAACTATACACGTTCTTTCAAAACAATGTAACATGCCATCTTTCAAGATTTGATCTGTTGGCGCAGTGCCATACTTTGTTTCTTGCAAGTTTTATACCCCATAACAAATCATATATTTAATATAAAAGATTTATTGTTTCTATAAATTATAGATGGAGCTAATTAAAACAAGATCGATAGATGCTTACAAATTCCACAATTTAGTTCTGATATGCCAACATATACTCACAACCCATGTTTAACCCAATTTCAGTCAATTCCTCTGATGGTTCTTCTTTGTATGTTAGCACCTGTTTGAAGACATTCAATGATGATTTTTATAAAATAACTTAAAAAATACAAAAATGAATCTAGTTAAGTTGTTATAAGAAAGTAACAATTAGTCACAAATTTAGATATCAATCATTTTCTTCCTTGTTATCCTATTTTATGTGCTCAATGGGTTCCATTTTCTTTTCTTTTATGCAAGAAAATACTTGAAAATTAATATTTAATGCTAAATTTTTTATTTATTGTACCTAATGATCGAAAAATTCAATGATTAAATATTACATTTGAAGCACGTTGTTGCTGAGATGGCTCCTCCCGCGATGCAGTTTTGTCCATTTATTTGACTATCTCCTTGTACACCTTTTTGGACATTCCTACTGGTATATTTATGATATCAACTCGTTCATCTTTTGAGCTTTTCATAATCTTCCTGAAAATGTACCATGACAATAAAATATTTAATTTTTATATTGATATATTAAAAGTAAATATAACGAAAGTGATATTTATAAATAATTCCAGACAAACATCTAAAGGAATATAAATTTTTCTTTCCTTCTTTTTTGTTGTTGTACGTTTTTTCTATTAAAAGTCTGACATGTCTCATTGACCAATTCTCTGGAAACTCTTCCTGTAGTCTAGATAAAATTTGGTTCTTGGAATCATTGGATTGGTTTTTGTATTGTAAGTGGAAAGAACGTCTATACATTCATTCCACTAAATCCCTCAAACTTTTGTAAAAAAATTCCCACCCCTTCGTTAACCTCCAACACCACTCCAGATGAGCTAAGGAGCAATTCATTTTCATTTGCATGTTCTATTTTTTTTCTTTTCGTAGAAAAACATTCCTTTTCTGATTTGTTGGTCCCTGTAGAAAATTAAACAGATATGAATTAATATAATATTTCACATATGTTATCTAATAATTTTAATTATATTATTAATGAAAACTAAAAAAAGAAACTCATATTGGATTGATAGTATTTTTCCATTCACCTGATTCATCCTTTTGCAATTTTTCCATCAATCTTTTCCGCTCTTTTGGTCCTAGATAAAAAATAATCTTATCAAGCTTCGTCATTTTGTAGCTCCACATGATACACAGTAAACAATACATATTAGTTAAACTTACATATAGTTCAAAAATAATATTTTTTGTAAAAAAATTACAAAGAACTTGCCTTTTTTTATTTTCTTGATGTGTTATCAATATTTTTGTTACTTGATCTCTTGTTAGTAATTTATTTATCAATCTCAAACCTGTACCATATCATTCATTAATATATTTATAAATAAATTGTCAACTTTTCAAGTAAAAAAAAAAATCTCAAGAAACCGGTGCGCCATTCATGGTGTAAGCACCGAAACCGATGTGTGGTCATCTTCCAAACGCACCACACAAATAGTATAATAGACCTTATGATGCTCTATGTCAACAAGGAGAACTGGTGCATTACATGTCAATCACCAAACCGATTAACCATGATAAAATAATAAAAATCGTCCATTTTTAGTTTTTGTAGCATAAACCGGTGCCATATTTTACATATATTGGCGCACTGATAAAAAAAAATTGATTATTAATTTTTTATCACATTACTTATGTGGTGCACTTGTACAATACAGAGCACCGATGCACTATGTTATGCCAGGCACACCGATAAAAAAAAATCTATTTTTTTTTAATTCATGCCAGGGCCCACATGAATTGGGATCCGACTATGTTAATCTTCCCGTCGATTGGATGTCTTAGGTCTATATTTAGCAATACAAACCCCATAAATACAAATTTAAAAGAACTAATTCTGAAATCACAGAAAGAGGGAGAAGAAAGGGAAGAAACAAAAAGAATGTAAGGTTTGTATTTTTTTTTTTTTTTTTTTTTTGAAATAGAACGTTCATTGTGAGCTATAATGAAATAGCGCACGGACTACATATTTTAAAAATGGCGCACTAAGAAAAAAAGAAAAAAATAATATATTTTTTTATCATATTACTTGCACGGTGCGCTGGGATAATAAAGTGCACCGGTGCGCTTAGGTACACAGGGCGCACCGAAAAAAAAAATCTTTATTTTTTTAATTTACGCAAGGGCCGACATGGATTGGGATTCAACTATGTAGGTCTTCCCATGGGTTGGATGTCTTAGGCTTATATTTAGAAATTAAAACCCTATAAATATAAATTGAAAAGCCTTAATTCTGAAATCACAGAAAGAGAGAGAAGAAAGGGCAGAAACAAAAACAATGTAGGGTTTGTTTCTAAAATGATTTTTTCTTTTCAAAGCAGCATGTTTGCAGTGCGCCATAGTGAAATAGTGGACCGATGCCATATGTTACATATGGCACACTGATAAAAACATATTTTTTATTTTTATTTTTTACCACTGTACTTTCGCGGTGCGCTTTCATGACAGAGCGCACCGGTGTGTTATGTTATGGAGGGCGCACCGACAAAAAAAAATCTTTTTTTTTAGATTGACGCAAGGGCCAGCATGGATTGGGATCTGACTATGAAATTCGTCCCATGAGTTGGATGTCTTATGAATATACAAACCCTATAAATCTAAATTGAAAAGACGTAATTCTGAAATTATAGAAAGAGGGAGAAGAACAGGAAGAAACAAAAAGAATCTAGGGTTTTTGTTTCTAAAAATGGATTTTTTTTTTTTTTTTTTTGAAAACTACAGAAAAGGTAAAAAAAAAATATAGAAAAAAATTTAAAAAAATAATAAACTTTGATTTTTTTATTGTACTTCATAAAAAAAACTACAGAAAAAGTAAAAATAAACAATAGACTTTAATTTTTTCTTTTACTGCATAAGAAAAAATAAAGAAAAAGTATAAAAAAACAATAAACTTTACTCACATCATTTGAAATTATATGGTACAAGGTTTGAATCGCCAGAGGTTTGGAATTCTTATTGTCTGAATGCTTTTGTTCAAACGTATTTCCCTACTCCATAGTGCTCTCCTGCTCTATTTTCTCCAGGTATGTATCCTACAAATCTCTGGCTGAATTTTTTTGTAAAAATAGTGAAATAATGAAAAGGGTGTAGTATTTAAATAAATGTTTTATGAAATTAGATTTTTGAAAATATTTTTCCGCCCATTTTTCAATTTACCATTTTTTTTCACTTAAGGAAAATAGGGTTGCACTTCATTTATTTGCGGTTATTCGTTTACCAATGCGTCCTTTAATTGAACCGCAGTGGTGGGTTGGGTTATAAAACGGCACCAGTGTGCAATACCAAAAACATACCAGCGCAGTTATCTATACATTACGCACAGAAATTACATTTAGGTTTGTGCACCAAAATTTATTTATTTTTTGCTCAAATGCAGGGAGAAAATATCATATATTATATGGAATGGACAATTCTTCAAAATCCAACTCATTCCATAATATTTCTCAAAGTCCATCGTGGAGTTCTCCCTTTCCATCTGGAGACGTAATATTTACTTCAGATTTGTTTTATTTTTTCACTATCTAATTGAATTTATGTTTTTTATCCATGCAGTCAATCATGCACAACTTAATTAAATTTATAATGTATATAAATTTTCAGGTTCATGCAGATTCAACATCGAGTTCAGATGCACAAAATATTCAAACTGCTCCAAAATGTTATAAGTTCTTATCAAGTGTTGTATACCGCAAGGTGCATTTGGTAGATGAAAATGGACAGCCGCTTCACCCTACCAATTGTAACAATATTGCATCTTCTAGCCATAATACCGGGATAATGATGGTAATTATAATTATAATTTTTTGGTATATATATGGATTAATATGTAATTATTTCAACATCAAACAAATTTATAATCATGCAATATTGTCAATGTCATTACTAATTAATATTATATATTTTGTACTAATCATCTTCAATTATTATTTTTTAATTATTAGGATTCTAGTGATGATGAACGGCCTTCCTACCATCCTCCGTTGCACCCCACGAAAATGTCAAATCGAGAAAAGACAGAATTAAGAGAAAAAATCAGAGAGGATCGATACCAAGAATGGTTGAATCAACCACCAATTCAATTCTCGCTACGTCCAGATTCACCAATGAGGAATGACTATAGTAATAGTAATTCTTCAAAAGTTGGAAATGGAGGTAATCAAATATATCTTGTTATGGATGATTACTTAAGGGATACGACTGCCATGGAGACAATGTTGTTAGATGCATTCCAAAATGATGATCAACTAGGGGATGATGCTCATATCACTGACACCTTTTTCGAAAGCCTTAAATTTGCTTCCACCACCCCTCTCTTTGGACCTGGTGGTCAGTCAAAGTCTACCCAGTTGGGGACAACGATGTTACTATACAAATTGAAAGCAAAGTTTGGCTTTTCAAATGCATGTCTCTCAGAACTTTTGAGGTAAGTTACCATAAAGTTCTCCCCTTATATAAATTTCAAATATAATCAGTACACTGCAATGAAGATTACAAATGGTAAATTTTATGAACGTTAATAATTATGTTGACATTAATGTACATTTATTAATATATTTTTCCACGATCACCAACTATAGGCTATTTAAATATAAGGTTCTTTCGAGTGATAATGTCTGGCCCGGTAGCTGCGAAGAGGCAAAGAAATTGTTGAAAATGTTGGGTGTTGAGTACATATAATATCATGCATGTCCAAATTATTGTATTCTATATAGAGGAGAATATGAAGACAAAGATATGTGTCCAAAATTTGGGCATGACAGGTATGATAAATAAAAAAAAATAAGGGTAAATCATGTGCTGGTCCTCCTTGTAAGATATTGAGGCACATGCCTATAATCCCAAGGATTCAAAGGCTCTTTCATTGAAAATAATTAGATATGTTGCAGGGATGGCATGCCTCGCACAGAACTGAGTTGGGAGTTATGCGAATCCCAACTGATTCAATAGCCATGAAGCATATAGAGGATACATGGCCCAAAAGATTCAAGGATGAAGTACAAATTCTACGACTCAGCATAGCCATGGATGGCGTCAACCCATATTCCCTCCAGAACAACAACTATTCTATTTGGCCTATAGTAGTGATCAATAAAATTATCCCCCCATGGTTGTCCGTGAAGAATTAACATCTTATGTTGGCTCTCATAGTCTCTAGTAGAAGACAAGTGAAGAATATGGATGCCTACTTACAACCATTGGTAGATGAATTGAAGGAATTATGGGATAGGATAAATGTATACGATGTATCAAGAACCATCGCAAAAGAGAGGAGTTTTACATTGTATGGAATATGTTCTTACATAACACATGATTATCTAGGCTTAGGCGTTTTCTCTGGTAAATTACATCTTTAATTTATTGATTTTTTTATATAGGTAACAATATTCTTTCACATATTAGTTATTTAATTCATTGTAATATTTGTTCTAATCTTCATGATATTCTTTAATGTTTCATGCATATTAATTAATGTATACAATATAATCTCGCAAGTCTTGTAACAAAAGGGTATTTTGGATGTAAATGTTGTGGAACTTCTCTGAAAGATAGATGGTCCAAGGACCTACGAAAACCAGTGTATGATTGCTCCAGGGTATTCCTACGAGAGGAACACCCTTACAGAAGAGTAGCATTAGCTTTCAATGGTAAATGAGAGAGAACCCAAAGGCCTCCAATAATGACACCAACTGAATGACTTAGAGAATATCAGAGAGAGAAGGAGAAGGAGTTCATAGAAATGTTCGATTCAAATGGGGAGCCTATGTTCGATGATCCAGGTTTCTTCGACACCTATGTTGAGAAATTGCCCATTGAGATGAAAAGGAAATCTATATTTTATGACCTCCCATATTGGGAGCATCTTAAGATTTCCCACTTATTAGATCCCATGCATATATTTAAAAATGTTTCATCTTCCTTGTGTAGGCACATATCTTCGAAACAAAGTGACACATTGGCTGTTAGGAAAGATCTTATCACTTCAAAAGCTAAAAAGAAACATTGGGCAAGATGATTAGAAAGTATATGATCATAGGTAGGCCTTGGTCCCTCTAATTCACGGTTTTTCAAATAATGTGATGTCCCATGGATTTTAAAAAAATATGATATATCTTTGGCAAAGGAAGTTACAATGGATGTGAGGGTGTCAACTTCATACGGATCTTCACTACGGTGCTGCTTCACGGTGGATGACCATTTGTCGGGGTTGAAATCGCATGACCATTTGAATCTTCTGAGAGTACGTATAATGTAAAAATCATGTTTTATTATTTTTTATATTAATAAATTTTATTCCATGCGGGGATCATAAAACATAACTAATTTTATATATTATTTCACGTGTTTATAACTTTGCAGTGTCATTATCCTTTGTTCGTGCATGGGTGTGTGAAACATGAATTCCCTCAAGACCTAGGACATGCCATATCTAAATTATCTGCATTTGTACGTTGGATCAGGTCAAAGAAGATTCATGTGGCTAGCATTCCACGATGGCGTCAAGAGATAGTTGAGATTGTTTGTATGTTTGAGAAGGAACTGTCGACGAGTTTCATGGACTTATAGGTTCATCTTCTAATCCACCTAGTAGATGAGGTTGAATTAGTTGGGGTTGTTTCTTGTCGTTGGATGTTCTTCTTAGAGAGGTACATGAAGAAATTTAAAGGTTTTGTTCGACAAAGGGCAAAACCCGAGGGGTCTATGGCAGAGGGGTGCATATCATATGAGTCTTTCTATTATGCCAGTCAGTACATAAAGAAGATTTAAAAAAAACCAGGTGCACTGATTTGGGACGATGAAATGGATGAAGACAAAAGAGGAGAGTTGCTCCAAACGAGTGGAAAAAAGCGCTTGATAAAGAGTAAGCGACTTATAATTTTTCAAATTTACAAAAATTAATTAATATTCAAGTTCAACTTTGATATAATGTATATTTTGATCTCTAAGTACTATATAATGTTGGTTTGATTTCATCAGCGAATGCAAAAATTGAAGCAATCAACAAATTCGTTCTTTACAATTTTTAAGTGACACAACCGTGGGTCGCATTGTACGAACAAAATTGGATGAAATGGGATAGTGATAGGAAAGAACTTAGATGGTTGAATGGTAGAAGTGTGCCTTATCCCGATCATTTAAAAGAAAATATGCCAAAAATATGCCCCAACAGTTGGGTTGCTGACCAAGTCAGAGAGAAATACGATGCTACCGGTCGTTACCCGCGTGTTGAAGAGGATGCGCTAAAAATAGGGATTGGGTGTAACAACTCAGTAATAATCTTTTTAATTTATATGTAAATTTGAAACTTATATTAAGACATCTACATTTCATATTTTAACTATTGGATTATTATTTATAAGACACATGACACTATGATTTTTTAAACTTTTTTATAATAGGTGCATTTGTTCCCATCTATGTGGGCATATGGACACCATTTTCGTACAGAAAATGCCAATCTTGGAAACATCACACAATATTGTGGAGTGGAAGTTGAGTTTGATCAATCTAGTTGATTTATCCACCGTGATCAAAACCTATTAGGGACGTTAGGTTATGTTGGAAAGATACAAGAGATCATTGAAGTGGATTTTTCTTCTTTCCAATGTGTTATTTTTAGGTGCAAGTGGTGGGACACCTTTGATCGGAATAATGTAAAGGAAGATCACTATAGTAGGCTGATATGTATCAACTCTATAAAGATGTGGGATGAAGCTAAGGAGCCCTATGTTTTCCCTAAACACTGCAACTAGGTGTTTTTTTACTCAGATGTGTTGGATAGGGATTGGTGGTTTGTATTGACACATGAACCTAGATCAAAACATATTTTTGGGAGCAATAGTGTTATCATGGCATGCAAGCTAGAAGATAATGAGGGTGATCATGAGAACCGAGAGTGATAAGGTACATGTGTTATTTCATCAACATTTATACTTTTTAAGATTGGTTTTTTGAAATATTAATGTAATATTTATTTTGAATTAATTGGTAATTTGCATTGTGTTAATATTAAAATCAATAATTCACTTGATAATTTGCAATTATGTTGATCTTAAAAACAATGGCGTACTGTATAAATTAATTATTTTTTTTGTATCTAAGATCATAATAAAATAATGATAATTCTAAAGTACATGAACTTATTTTAATTATTTTCTAAAATTTATTATGTTACAATAAATCATATTATTCTAGATTTATTATTTTACAATTATTTAAAATTTACAAATTTAAAAATTTAAAAATTTTAATAAATTCATTTCACATTAATAGAATTAAAATTTTACAAATATTTTAGATACAATTACAATTATAATTACAATTACAATTTTACAATTTCAAGTACAATTACAATTAAAATTACAATTTCAGAATTGTACATATATACAATTACAATTTTACAAATTAAAAAATTACAATTACAATTATAATTTTACAAATTTATATATATACCATTACAATTACAATTTTAGAATTTTAAATACAATTAGAATTACAAATATTAAAATTTTACAATATCCTCATCATTTGGTATTAAATTAATTAATAAACATCACGTTCATGATAACCATCGTACAAACATCATATTTGACTAAAAAACACATTCAAAATCACTAAATGCATCATCGTGATCATGATCATCTAACAAAACACAATTAACATTATATATTAACATCATCACAACACAAACATTAAATATGCATCTCATGTCAAATAACTCATGCTATCACATACACATCTATGTGCAAGCTGCACACTAAATGAACATATCTAACATGACCTAACAACATAAAGATCATGATGATCACCAACACGTAAATTAAGTACAACTACAACAAGAACATAAAATACATGGACCATATATATATATAACTGAATAATGTTAAAAATATATAACTGTAATATATATTTCATGGATCAGCTGGTGGTAGTACAACATCAATATCAATAATAGTGGCCGATGGTCCAGCCTCATCTCCATGATGACTGCTGCTAGATGCTAGTGGAGGCTCATGCTTTTTTAGCGCCATGTGAGGTGAATGATCATGAGATGATGGTACGTTGTGCCTTGCAGACTATCCATCACATGCTGCGGCTCGATCGTAACGTGCAACAGTCCTCATCAGCCGTGTAAAATCTATCGTAACTCCTACGATATGCTGCATCAAGTTGTACATATCACGCGGCATGCCTCTCCACATATGTAATAGCCTATCATCAGCCTCTATGTCTTTGTAATGAGCGGGCCTGATGCTCACCTCAAAAATAAATGCAATGAGTTGGTCGCGCAAATCCATCATGTATCTAGCATCACTAAGTCGACAGCGCATTGGTGCACCAACAAGAGCAAGTCTCTAATCTGAACTGGCCTCCTGATGATCCTGAGCATCCGGCATACCCTCATTGTCATCAGGATCCACACTTGGATCAGGTGGTGGTGGTAGCATCTCCTCGCCATCAAAATAGCCAATGTCTGCAAAATATATACAAGTAAACAATAATAATTAGATTATTTCATTACACAATTTAATAAAAACAAGTTAAAGAACATGTTAGAATAAATTTAAATAAAACAGTAATATTACCTCTATCAACTGGCGGCTCATCAGCTATGAAGAGGATGTTGGCATACCCTCGCCAATCCAAACCCGCATAAGGACAGGGGACCATAATGAAGGGATACTCATCAACACTAACTAGCAACTCCAGTGCATCATCTGATATCCTCATTGGAAAAAAAAGTCTCCTCCCTCTTGGGCATCATCTGCCCCCACATGTGCATACGTGCCTTAGTAATTGGCCTACGAGGCTTTTGAAGAAAAATAGGCCTCGTCTCTAGAAACCTCTCAAAAAATAAACAAAAAATCTGTAAAGAAAAACGGAATTTGACCCTCCCTTGTGCATGAGAATGACATCTATCTAATGTTGTATAAAATTGCCACAAAAAAAATGGCAGACCACCTGACAAGTCATGGCTTCTATACTAAAGAATCAACATAATATAAAAGCGAGCAACTAATGTGTTTCCCGTCACTGGTGTTGTGCGAAATGGTCAAAATAATAAGTGAGAGACACTAGACCTCCTCACGACCAAACACACCAATACGTAACTGCCCTCCAGCGACATGAAAATGTGCAGGAGATACTAAATTTGGTCCAATGTATCTCTGGGAGTAAACTAACTGACTCCTTGCGATATAGCTAACTGGAACCTTGGGGAACGAGGGAAAATCCACCCCTCTCCTCGATAACCCTGTAATAAAATATACATCCTCCTCAGTGGGCATGTACCACTGGTTGATACCAACCCGGAAAGCATGTCACTGGGCATTCCACCTTTGGATAAGATGTCTCAAAAGCAAACTATGGGACTTTAGGGAAGTAGCCTCCTCATAGAACTTGAGGAGGCCTACCTATCTTAGGAGCCCTTGTGTCACTGCTATAATAGGGCGAGTGTACACATCTCTCTCCCTCTCTCTTGCCTCCCACAGGAGAACCATGTTATATTGTTCCGCCTATTGTTGTTGTTGTTTCCCCTCTTCTCTCATTTCACGTCTTTGAATGATTGACATATTAAACAAAATTTTTTTATTAAATGACACATGTATTTAGAAATATACATACATAAATATTTTTTGAAAAATAAATAAAAAAATAGTCGGTGCGCCAAAAACACAGTCACGCATCGGTCCCAGTGCATCTTTCAACAGAGTGCACCAGATACGATGCATGTAATGATATTCAGCGCAGCGGGGGTGGTGCTCCAGAAGATTTTTTTAGCGCACCGTTCACTATGTGCGGTGTCAAGAGGGTGGTGAGGTGACTACACTATACACCCTGGGGCGTATAGCTAAGTCAATACACCGCCCTCCTGCCTCCGTAAATAGTCTTCAGTGCGGTATTTTAAAAGGCCGCACCATTGACGCAGGCCAAATACGGTAAGTCGTGCACTAACAAAAATAGTCGTCTCGGGGAAGTTATTTCGGTCAATGCACTGCATCACCACTATTCAACTAGGTCAACGATGTGGCCAAGTAACTGACTGCACCGCTCTTTTTAAAGAAATTTAAAATAACACGGTGCGCCTTTGGTATCACCCCGGAACCGGTGCAGATACCCTTAGCATTGGTTTACCAGGCTGAACCATTGACAATGTCAAATTGCGGTCTGCGGTGCACTGACAACATTACATGCCCTAGGGCAGATAATTCTGTTAACGCACTGAGTTTCCATGATACCGCATTGTCAGCGATTAATTTAGTCAATGGCCTTAGCACTTTTGATTTTTTAAAATAACACGTGCGCCTTGTGATGCGGCCCCAAAGCAATTCGGATACACTTTCTTTGGGTGCCGGTGTAGCGATAAATTTATAGGTAGCACATGGCCCGGGTACAACCATTTGCAAACGAGAGCACGGCACACGACAAATATATATATATATATATATATATATATATATATATATATATATATATATATATATATAATGGTTAATTTTAAGGTTTTCTGAAATTCTAATCCGCTAAAAGGTTTAAATATGAAAAAACAAGAAAAATCCCTGTACATTTACCCGTCTAAGAGGCATATTGGCTGTAGAATTTGCAAAAGAAAAATTTTCCATTTTTTTATAAATTTCAAGTTGGAGATTGGTGGCAATGCAAAGCAATAGTGCATGTAATAAGTGCAATGGGAGGACGGATGTCATGGAGCCTCAAACAAGGATAACTTGCACCGATGCTTAGGAGCTCTGCAGCACTAACAAAAGTGAAAAATGTGGTTTCTTGGCCATAACATTTTTTTTATTTAACCCTCTTCCAGTGCGCGGGATTTTATTGGCGTACCGGTGCATTTGCAATATGCCACCCCGTGTGGTTTCTATTTTTGCGTGCTTTTATGATGCACCGGTGCAGCACGTCTGTAACGCACCAGTGCTCTATAGTAATATGACGCACCGGGCATGGAGTCTGGTGAGCTAATGATTTCTGTAATTTTCTGGCCGTAACTTTTTTTTATTTAACCCTTTTCCGGTGTGCGGCATTTATGGGGACCCTGGTGCGTTTCTGTCATTCTACCCTGGGCGGTCTCTATTCCACGTGCTTTTTATGAGGCATCAGTGCTGATTATTTGACCCGCACTGGTGCGGTTCCTTAATTAAAGGCTCCGAGCGAGTGTGTATGGAGTGCACGATTTCCGGTGTGCCAATGTTTTGTGCATTTTTTTGGCCGTAATATTTTTTATTTAACCATCTGTCGGTGTGCGGGGTTTATGGGTTCCCCAGTGCATTTTCTTTATTCCACACTGGGCGGTTTCTGTTTTCGCACACATTTTCGGAAGCACCAGTTCCATAGAGATGTAAGGAACTAGTGCTGTACAAGAATATGACGCACCAGGCGGGTGTGTTAGGAGCACACGGTTCTTGGTCTGCCTATGTTTTGTGTGGTTTTTTGGCCGTAATTTTTTATATTTTTAACCCTGTGCTAGTGCATAGGGATTTTAGGGTGACCCAATGAGTTGGCGACCTGGTGCATTTAAGGGCAACCTGGACGATTTCTGTTTTCGCGCGTTTTTATGAGGCGCTGATGCAGAAGTTATGTAAAGTACTGGTGCGTTGCAAAAATACAATGCATTGGGTGGGTGGGTATGGACCGTACGGTGTCTGGTGTGCCAATGTTTTAACCGCACCGGCGCTTTCTCGTGTTGAATGCATCGATGCGTTTTATGGTGATAAGAGCACCGGATTAAATACATCCACAAAAACCTCTGCCTACTAGCCTCCTGTAGGAACCTCTGCTAGAAAATGGATATCTGGGGTATTTTTATAATGGTTTCCTCAAAAACACCTGCTAGAGGGTCTTTTTCTTGTAGTGTATGCACATATATGGAATATATACAATAAAAAAGATGTGCATATATAAAAGTTGTGTGAATTATGTATATGCACATCTATTGTATATACACATATGTTTTTCATATTCATAACTTCCATATATGTGCAACTTTATTGTATGCGTATATCTTATGTATATGTGAAACTTCTGTATATGAACATATCTTCTGTATATGCACGTAAATGTGAAAATATTCAAGCTTCGTATATACACAAATTCCAAATATGCGTCGTATATTATGTATCTATGAAACTTCCATGTATACACATATAATAATTTTGGGTACATACGAAAAATATGAACATATACTGATGTTACACATATACGAAGGATACACGATATAGAAGATGTGCATATATAGAAGTTGTAGGACTTCCATATATGTACAATTTTCCTAAATGTGCATATATTAAATTTTTCCATATATGGTAGATGCACATATACAAAAAATGTGCATATATAGGAGATATGCACATATATTAAAGTTACACATATACACAAAATATATACACGTATACGAAATTTACAAATATACAGAAGTTGTGCATATACAAAAGTTTTTCGCATATACAAAGTTGGGCGTATATGGAGGTTTTCGTATATGCATATTACAGAACATGTGGATCGCTTATGTATATGTGCATCATCCATATATGGAAGTTTTTCTTATATGGAAGAAATGCACATATAGAGAAGTTGCACAAATACAAAATATATGTGCATAAACTGAAATTGTGCATATACTAAATTTGTGCATATATGGAAGTTGTGAAAAACGTTAGCCTTTGTATAGGTGAAACTTTTGTATATGTGCCTCTTTTATATATATTCATATCTCCCATATATCGAAAACAAATATGTGCATATACAAAAAAATATATATATACAGAGTTTTTGCATATATAGTGACTAAATTTGCGCATAAATTATGTATATGCACATATTCCATATATGTGTAACTTTTATATCTGTACATATACTGTATATGCACAACTTTCATATATGTTCATATATAAAAGTTGTGTAAAAATTCAACATCCATATATGTGCATATCTTTGTTATATGCGCAACTTCTGTAAATACACATATACAAAAGTTGTGCATATATGAAAGATGTGCACATATATGGAAGTTGCATATATACAAAAGATATGTGATACAAAATATGTACATATATAAAAGTTGTGTGACTTTCGTACATGTGCATGTATTTCGTATATGCATAACTTGCATATATGTGTATATCTTCTTCATATGTGTTTCTTCTGTATATACACATATATGAAAGATATGTGCATATATTTCATATATGCTCTTATATCGAAGTTCCAAATATATAGTAGATACACATATATGATAACAAAATTTATGTGCATATATCTAAGTTACTCATATACAAATTATATGCCCATATATGGAAAATATTTGCATATATGAAAGTTATACATGTACAAAAATATGCACATATACAGTGGAATATGTGCATATATAATATTTGCACATCTATAGAAGTTTCATATATATGGAACATGTGCATAGAAATAATTTATGTGTAACTTCAACCAGTATATATGCAGAACTTTTGTGTATGTGCAATTCTGTATAAGCACATATATGTTTGCACATATATAGAATATATGCACATATATAGAATTTGTGCCTATACATAGGTTGAAGTTCTGAGCAACTTCCATATATGTGCATACCCTCCATACAAGCACAATTTATGTATATCCACATATCTTCCGTTGTGCTCATATATGGAAGTTGTGCATATACGAAAGTTGTGCATGTATGGACAGTGTGCACATATACAGAAATTTTGTAGAACTTCAACCTCTTTATAGGTGAAACTTTTTTATATGTGCATATCTTTCATATATGTGAAAACATATATGTGCATATATGGAAACTGCGCATATATAAAGGTTGTGCATATTTAGTGGTTGAAGTTGCGAATAAATTACGTATATGTGCATCTACTATATATCCACAACTTCCATATATGTGCATGTACAAATATTGTGCACAACTTCAACCTTCGTATATGCGTAACTTTCGTAAATACACATATATGAACGTTGTGCAAATATGAAAGATATGCACATATATGGAAGTTGTGCATATTAAAAAGATATGTGGTACCAAATATGTACATATATATAATTTTTGTGACTTCCGTATATGAAAATATTTCGTATATGTGCATGTCTCTCATATATGCACAACTTGCATATATTTGCATGTCTTTTGTATATATGTTTACTATGTATATGTGCTATATTCCATATATCAAGATATCTAGAAGTTTCACGTATATAGTAGATGAACATATACGATATATGTGCATACAAAAATTATATATGTATATACGAAAATTATGCATATATGGAGGATATGTGCATATACGAAAATTATGCACATATATGAAAGTTGCACATATATTTTATATGTACATATATGGAAGTTGTGCATATACAATAGATGCACATATATAAAATTTGCACATATATAGAAGACGCGCATATACATCATTTATGCGCAACTTCACCGACTGCATATGTACAACCTTTGTATATGCGGAATTTCTGTATATGCACATATTTGTTTGCACATATGTGAATGGCATGCATATATACAAAATATGCACATATATAGAATTTGAGCCTATACATTGTTTGAAGTCTTGCACAATTTCCATATATGCACAACTTTCGTATATGCACATATCTTCCATATATGTGCAGCTTCTATATATGTGCATACCTATTGTATATGTGAAACTTCTATATATGTGTAAATAATTCATATAATCCCAACTTCCATATATGCACATATATGAAAGCAATGCACAAATTTTGCAATATGCATATACGACAACTTCCATCACAAATTTTGTATATGTGCACAACTTCCATATATGTGCATATATTTCGTGTATTTGTGTAACATTCATATATGTGAATAGATCCTTTATATGCATACCTTTTTTATATGTGAATCTATCATGTATGAAAAAATTTCATATATGCACATATATATATGATATGCGCATATATGAAACTTGTCTTTTCTCACCCAAATGTAACCAAATATCGTCTTCACCTATGTGATTTTCCCCCTATAGTTCTGCTATCACTTGTCTCTTTTCTTTACTCTTCAAGTGTTGTGAAAAATAAAACATTCATTTTGTTAAACAATAACATGCTTAACTCAGAGGCACAATGTTGCAAGATATTTTTCTATGATACTATATGTAACATTTCCCCAAATTCACCCAGAAAAAGAATTATGAATCACATGGTAAATTTTTTTTTGAACTTAATATATACATTGCTTGTCACAATAACAGGGTATTCATTTATTTTAGTTTCAAACTAAGAACCTTTCATTACCAGCTCGATATGTATTTGTTATTTATTCACAATACAGTGAAATATCTTTATAATTTTGAATATGGTGTTTTAGCAATTCTCTCCCATTCTTAAGCTACACATTCATTTCTACACACCCTCATTCACCCTAGGGCAATGTTTATGCTAGGTCATTTCTCTAGCTTAAGTCCCCCATTATAATGTTATATATCCTGGTCACGGAGATGGAATAGGAAAATGGAGATGGAATAGGAAAATGGAGAGCCTCCATGGACATCCGCCTAGTCATTTTCCGCTAACCAACTTGAATGATGCATCGTCATTCGATCGGAACCATAACAATTAACGGTCATGGGACAAAATCTTAGCACGCATACTCGCACCACTTGCAGCCCAAGAACTGTGATCACGTGAATCAAGAAGTTTTTACTTACTAGTAATTGAATTTTGTTCTCTAAGAATTGTATAGCCTAGCTGTTAAACCACCCTTATCAACTTAGAGTGAGCGTGATAAAGTTAGGATTAAAAACCATATCAATATAAAATTCATCTATGAGTGAGCAAGATACGATCCGATGAATTGATAAATGCATTATTTGCCACATAGGACTGTGTTATTGTGTGCACCACAATTTATAAATTGTTCCATTTCATAAGGTCGATTTATGTCACTTGATGATTCATGTAAGACTATAGGTAATAATAATTTTTTTTCTTGGTGTCGCTTTTACGAATCCTTAATATGGATCGTTTACACTCATTTTCTAGGTACCTCTCATGGGTTTTCAAAGAAATTTTCATGCTTTGACTCTCTTTCATCGAGTCGCATAAATTTTCGTGCTTTGACTCTCTTTGAGGATTCTCATTAGAATAACGGGAAAAAATCTTAGATTTTTCATTACATGAAATTTTAGTCTAAAAGTGGCCTCTTAAGGAAAAATCATGAAATTAATAAAAAATGACGTGTATACATTTTTTTAATTTTAATTTATTTTTATCTATGTTCCACAATATTTATTAGCACGAGATTCAATAATTTTTTTAATGATGATGATGATGATTGTTTTGAAATTGTACTCTTCTCCTCAAAGATCTTGGAGAAAAGCATCCTGAACTTACTATAATTTTCACATGTTAAAAGGCTAGAAAGTATGATATTGTGACAAAGATTATGAAACTAAGATCTTATGTGGGTGTACGCAGGGCACTCTAATTTTTTAATTTTATTGAAATCCCTAGATATATGGCACTTATATTAAAATAATTTTCTATATATATTTTATATTTAAATATAACTATCTATATTTATATTTTATATTTAATTGTACATATATAGTTTATATTTACATTTTTTTTTTATGTTTTTTAAACTACATTTCTACTGAAGCCACAATTTCACCCCAAATATATTTTTTGGTCCGAATCCTTTAATTTTTCCTTTTTAGAATATCTTTTTTAACGATTTAATAATAAAATATTTGATTCGATACCTAAATTAATAATAAAATATTCAATAAAATATTTCACTGATACCAAAAGTAAACAATTTAAAATTATTTAGGACATGTACCTTTTTTAAATTTAAAAGATTTTGATTGGTTTACATATTATGACATGGAAAGTAGGTGAAAATTTCATTTTCACTTTTAGGCTGAAATTTCCTCTAATGTTTTTTTTTTAATTAATGGTTTCCCATTTTGTATTGAAAAACCTCTCATGTACTATAATTTTAGTTATAGTCCAAACTTACACGGCTGACTCTGTGATTTTTTTTCGCCAAGAAAGACTAATTGTATTCATTTATTTTGTTCTACTATCAATGTTATTATCTTTATGGCTATGCATTTGCTACATATATTTACTCTCTCTTATTTTTTCATGGGCAAAAGGGTATTTTTGCAAATACACGCAACATAGGCTATGATTTATGTATACCATTTTTTCAATATAAATTATTTACAATATTTCTATGAATACATACATACATACATTCATGTGTGTTTGTGTGTGTGTGTGTGTGTGTATATATATATATAAGAACATTATAGGCCAAAATTTCTGATGGATTGTTATCACTGTTTTCCCATTGCTAGATATATTTACTCTCTCTTCTTTGTTCATGGGAAAAAAGGTATTTTTGCAAATACACACAACATGAGCTATGATTCAGGTATACCATTTTTTCAATATAAATTATTTACAATATTTCTATGAATACATACATACATGTGTGTGTGTGTGTGTGTGTGTGTGTGTGTGTATATATATATATATTGTTAAGAACATTATAGGCCAAAATTGCTCATGGACTATTATCACTGTTTTCCACTTGTGTATTTCTTCAGAGCCTTATTATTTTAGTCATGGATTGCATGATTCTTATTTGTCTCTGCCTTTTTCTGCAATATGAGTATGTATTCAATTTTGTAACTAGTGAAATATTACCCTTTAAAATTGGTTGTTCATGTATATTTATTTTCTTACTTTCTTGGTAACCTATAATCAAACCAACTCTCTTCAATTTTTTAATGTTTTCTCTATTTTATTCTTTCATATCCACCTGCACACTAAATACCAAGGCTAGACTCATTGATAGGATCTCCTCACTCAAATTTCTACAGTAGAAGTACCCTTAGGTTTTATCTTTCATATACCCTATTATTAAGTCTTTTATCTCTAACCTCTAGATTTCCTGCAACAAATGCAACATAGAAACAAATATACATATTATTTTTCACAAAAGACATTAATATAATGTAAAAATTCATATTATTTAACACACCCACCATAACATGTAATTATAATGAGTTACTGTCTTATATAATCACTCCAACTTCAATAGTAAATATATTTAACGCATTGTTTTCCTAATAGTCACATACTTGTTTAAAATTTCATGGAAGTAGATTAAAGGTTGCCATGTTCCTACCAATTGTTGAATGATATTTTAAGTAGTGCCCCCTAGATCTACTCCTTCTTTCCTAGAAACTAACTTAGTATTTATTTCGTGGCTTCCACCTCCCTAACCCAAAGAGTGTCGTGCTAATTCTTGGTTTAAGTCCAAGCTTTCTCTCCCATTTTTTTTTTCTACATCCACCAATGATATTTATCTATAGTCATGTATTGTTTTTGTGGTATGCTCAACCAACATTTTTTTCTCTGTGGCCAAAAATGGAGGGGCGTAATTGATTCCAACTATTTTCGTGGATGTTAGGAGTTGTTATACCCCAAATTTTCAGTTCATTAGGTTCTAAATTTTAATTATTTTAGAAAGGAAAAATACTATGTGGACCTATGAAACATTCATGTTGGTGTAAGAATTATTTTGATTCTAATAATAATATTGATTTAAAATTATGCACACTGGTTGGAAAAGACAAAGTATAAAGAGATAAAAAATTCTAATCCATGTGGATAGGTTGGATTTTTTACACTTTCCAAAATCTCCTAGAAAGAAAACCCTTAGGGATAAATAAAATAATTAAAATTAAAATTATAATGAATAAAGGTATTTAATAATACCTCGGTGAGGAGGAAACTGCACTGAAAAGGGATAGGAAAAGAAACGATGTGGAAAAAGCGAGCTTTAAGGAATAAAATCAAAACTTTTGTGAAAAGAAAAAAGCCTAGGCTATGGGAAACAATAGCCCAGAAGGACAGGATGCCATTATGGACTCTCTGTTGGGGAAAGTTGGCATAAAGGTGCCTTCACTGGCATGACAAGAGTTGGTAAGTTTGTTGTGAAAAGGTCTCTGATCAGGGGAGAGCTCGGAGGAAAAGCTCGTGGATGGGAGGAAAAATCGACTTTCCAGTTGGTATGATGCATCCATAAAGTTTCATTACTCATTTTTGTGTCCTCTTAATGATGAATTAGTATTGTAAATTAATAATTTTCCATTTTTCATTCTTTGTGTTGTATTGGTGATAAAGTAACATTGTAAATTACTAAGAGAATATTTGGAAGTGGAACCGAAATGCATTATTATCATCTTTCCATACATCAGTACAAAATTATTATAAACCAAAAATAGTATGTAAATCTGGATAGCGAGAATTTTATTGTTTAAGTCAGATACTATATAAGTGGATAATAAAAAAAATTATGTTATCATCTTTCCTTAATAGGTATTAATTTTAAATGCCAAGGATTGTAAAATCGGGTTTGTCTAGAGTGTGAGGATGAAAAATTAGTACTTTAACTTATGCAAATCACATATTCTTAGTCTTAATAAATATGTACAACAGAATTCCCAATTCGAGTTCCTTAAACCTACTACATATACTTGACTACAAATGTATAGTGCATGCAAGGATTAATATATTAAATCCAATAGTAGCAATAGTGTGCATTGAATTGACTAGTTAACCTTTTAAATTTTCAAAATAATAATATGAGGAATGAAAGTAAGACCAAAAATTCTAAATAGAAGGATGAAAAAACTATATATATATATATATATATATATATATATATATGATAGGGTATTTAGATGATGAAACACATAAAATAAATAAAGGAACAAGTCCTCTTATCCCTCGAATTGAACGCACAGTAGGTAAATCCACTTTGTTTAAAATCCAACGTTTTGTTACAATGCAACTCAGAAATTTTTATATTTGAGAGGGTTTTGGACTATATAAATCACTTATTAATGACTTAACAACACACATTTAATTATCAATCCAGGGGCGTTTGTTTATTCCAATGACAGTAGCACTATATGTGCCGATACACCAACCATACGTAATCTCAAAGAAAAGAAATCATTGCTGAAGTAAAATGCTAGAAATAAATCACTCATGAAGAAATAAAAGAATCCACAAGATTGAAATCACACTTCAATTGATCTGTTTAGCTCACCACACAATAAGTACCTAGTTGGTGTCACTATTAACATATGTGTAACAACATATAAATTTATAAATCGAAGCAGATATATTCTCGACTGAACAGAAACAACAACACTCTAATGATACATAAAATAAAACACAATTACATACACACACAGCTACTGTAATCACTGCAATCTCTGCTAAGAAGGAGGGTCCTTCCTCCCTAGCAAGGCGGAGGTAGAGAAGGAAATTTAACTGAAAATAAATTGAACCACACATGTAACAGCAATAACAATATGATCTGTATTAATCTGAACACAATTATAGAGGCAAAACAATGATGTTCTTCACTAACCTCTCGACCTCTAGGGACAAGAGATATATAGTGGTTAGATCAGAAAATCCAGGAATATATCATTCATGATAATATTACGATTATCATGCCGATCAAAATATAACTCATATAGTTATAACCACTCCCTAATAAAGTTCTGATCAAAAATTAAAAGATTACAATCAGAACTGCCCTTAGGTTGTTATCCCAAAAATACAATGTTAACAACTCCTACAACTATCATAAAAAAACACAGTTGTATTGCAACCGCCAAAGGACATATTGGCAACAATAGAGACAAGAGCAGTCAACCATACAACTGTATCAGCAGTTTTCCAATGAGTCGGTAACAACAGAACATAACAATATTTGCTGATGGTTCTGTAACAGCAAGGTGTAACAACATTGCTATGTTATAACAGCACTATCCGAACTACCCCTGTGAAATCCGTGTCTGAGATATTTGGTGATACAAATGACATCTGAAAGGACAACACAAAGACCATCGACCTTTTCCAAACATTCACCATTAATTAGTCATAAAAAGGTATAATAGATCATAATAATTGGTGAATTGGAAAAGTAACGAAAGCAAGGTGAAAAAACACTAGTTAGGGTAAAAAGGTAGGAAAATGGGGTAAAATATACTCCCATTGGTTATAGTTATAAAGAAAAATAAGGAAGATGAGTGTAGGAAAAATGTACAAAACCGGCACCCAACATCTTCCCCCAACTGAAATAGTTGAATGTCCTCATGCAAACTCATCTCTCATGGGAATATCTTCGGTGCAGGTCGGTGAGGTCATAAGCACCAGTTGTGTCCTAGTCTGTGGACCTGTATCCTTGATTGGCCACCAACTGTCGTACCCAAGATTCTAACTCATACTTGATTAATTCATAGTTGATCTGGTAATCCGCAATGGGAAAATAGATCAAAGGAAACTTGAACTTCAATCCCAACCACAAAGCTCCAAGAGATTGTCCAATCTGTGCATAGGATGGTAGATGTGTAACAACCACCATGAAATTCTAGAATGAGAATGGATCTCCCTTCAATAACTCAGCATTGCTGGCTTCCGTACATTTTAAACATCATGTCAAGGCTCGGCTCTTCATCATTGTGAACTGATTGAGGCAAAAATTCACAATTTTTCTTCGATAAGTGCAACTAGTTCTTTAATCCCAGGGGTACTCATCATTCTCCTGATTCTCGTCTCAACTCAGCAGCCTATCCTGGTTCTGCCTAAACCCACAATTTTTTCTTCTCCTCATTAGTCTCCATACATTCAATGGACAGATGCCATTCAATCTGATTCCTCATGAAGGATACAAAAGCCCTTAATTGAATATCTCCCATATAAGAGAATACTGTCACAATCACATGCATACTCACATGTTCACAAATAATGTTGTGTAAAAACAATTCACACAACAAACTTTTCTCATCAAAATCTGAGGCATGGAAAACATCCAGAAATGTACCAGTGGAGGAACATAAATAAGGTTTAACCTCCATAATGACTTTCAATTGAAACAAGAAGTAACGTTCCTATAGAATAATAGGATATGATGGAGAAGGAAGCCTACAACCTAGCATGTTCAGGGCAAGATCATGAATTTTATGTTTATCTATGGTGAGGTCTTAAATCTGATCCTGTAATAGCAACAACTGTTCTTCTTGTTTCTTTAGAACTTCTTTCTTCTTGTAATCATCCCACTTTTTCTTCAATTCTGCTTCCATCCATCATTCATGTAAAGTGTCTATTTCTATTTTATGTTCCTTTAGTGAAATCATCCCATCCCGAAGGGAGATTGCTTCTTGCTTCCATTTTTGTAACTCATAAATTAACAGGAGTTTCTCAGAGTTCCATCCTAAGGTGGGACTCAGCGTTCTCCTAGATTCAATATATGTATCAACAATAGGTCTACCAACCTTTGTTTCATGGGGTTGTTCCATCTCTATTGTTGGTTCTTGTGTAGCAGCAGCCCCTTTGGTGGGTTCTTGTGTGTCAGCCCCTTTGTTTTTAGCTATAATCGCCTCTGTGTCCATTGTTGTTTCTTCTACAATAGGAGTGGCCTCCACAGGTTATTTTAGGTCGGATGCTAGGTCAATTATAATAGGAGGCTCTGCTTTAACTGCTGGTTCTTGTGTAACAACAATATCATCAGCAGGTTCTTGTGTAACAACCTCCTGTTGTTCTCTTTCTACTTCCATTAGGCTGATATTCTCTCTATGGGAATTATATCCCGCTACTGTTAAGTTTTGAAAGCATGTCATGCATACTGACACTGGAATTTCCCTTCCCTCAGATAATTTCAACTTCAATTCCTCATTTTTCTTTTCTTAATTTTTTTAATTTCTAAACACAAGGCATTGGTTTCGTCCTTACCTAATGAGGAAGGTTTCTTTTCTTCTTCTAAAATTTCTGCTTTTGTCTGCTTCTCGGCCGTAGGCAAGGGTTCTGCAGGTATGTTGACCTTCACTCTCTGTTTCAGTCTTCTATCCCCAATTGGTTCTTCAATAGGCTTCTTCCCAATTCTAACTCTAGCAGGCCGAGTCTTGGTCTCTTCCTCTGTATGACTTTCTCCTGAGGCTGTGGTTTATTTCCCTCGACTTGTCCCTGGTCTTTTCCTCTTGAATTCTTCCCATTTTTTTCCTTGCTATCCTAGGGAATCCATCAGAATTATCTTAATGAGTCTCTGATTAGTTACGCATTCCTCTAGGTGTGCTGTCATTTTTACTACTGCTGCCATGTGCTTTATGTTTCCAAGAAAATAGAATGGAAGATTAATTCTTTGTTGGTGTTGTAGGTGGTTAAGCAGAGGAAAGTGATAGTTGAATACTATCATATACCTCCCTTCGCAAGTGATATATTTTATCAAACCCAGGGCAACATCTTCCCAAGGATGAGGAAGTGACAATCTGTCAATTCTTCTTCCTTTCTTCACCAGTTTCTCTTCCCCTACTAAAAAATCCTCTTTCAAGGAGGGGTCATTGATTTTTCTATCAAAACAGCTCTGCCCTTCAACTGGTAATGAAGTTACCCTGGCAATTACCTCTTGAGTCACCTCCACTTTCATGCATCTTACTCGGGTTTGATTATTGTTCAAGTTCTGAGAAAATTCAATTGGCACGACCTCGTCTGAGCCTTCAAGCTTCTGGAAAAACTCAACCAATCCATCATCTTTGAATATATGGTAAGCCTCTGGGAAATTCTATAGAGCATCCATAGAGTCCGGCTCATGCTTGACCGCTGCTACACCGATTTTTGCTATTTTTTTCTCAACTTGCTTTTGAATGTCCAGCAACACTGCAATATCACTGAGCTTTTGAGTTCACTTCTTTGTTGTTCAATCCTATTGTAACATCACTGTGTCTCTGAACTAGCTTCTGCTCGACACCTCTGATTATCCCAATTGACGAGTTTAAAAATGAGGATGCAAGGTTTTGAAAGGAGGTTGATGAAAGGTGACGACTTTTAAGGATTTACCAAATCGTACCCTACACTAATACTCATAAATGGCTTATTATGGAAAGTGATGGGATTTCATATGCACGCTCTTTTCCAACCAGATTCGGTCATCATTAACAATTCTGTTATTGATTAGGTGCATGCAAATTTAATAGATATTTATGATTACATCATTTTTTCAATGATTTTGAGTCATATCCCTCCCCCAATTTAATTGTGATAGTTGCCCACGGCTGTCACAGGAGCTTCATTACTTTTCCAATTAATCACCGAATTATTAATGACAATCATTTACCTTTTTAATGACATATCTGTGGTGACGTTGGAAGAAGACTTGAGTTGATGGTGTCCTGCGTGCAATGCTCGTGTTGTTGTGTTTAGATGGCATAGTTATTGATGTTTATAAAATGAATTATAAAGAATAGTGTTAGTGGCTATTGGCTGTTACATATGTAACAGCCAAGAAAACTTTTAAATTATTCTGAGAAAAAAATAATAATCAGAAGAAATTGGTACAGAAAAAGAAATTACATCAATACCATCATCCTATAACATGGATCAGGAAGGGAAGATGATATTAAAGGGAGAAAAACATGAGTGTAATAGCTGCCACAAGAGTGGTTTTCAACTGTTACTGGCAGTCCAACTGCACCCCAAAAAGGAGTTTTCACATTTATATTTAATTTTGTTTTTCTTTTATTTTGTTATTTTCATTTTTTTTTTTTTAAACAGGTGTAACAATAGCCACAAAGGTGGTTTTCAACTGTTGCACTTATTGGAATTTCAAATTTTAAGGCTTTAGAGGAGAATGTTCCCCTGCTATTGTAACATGAAGATCAGAGTCTGCAACAATGTTGACAAATTATTCCTTCGAAGCGGGTTAATGATATAACTTTAGATGGTGCCCATAACCAATAATGGCGTCTTAGCACTATCAATAGTAACTAATTGCACAATCCCATTTTCAAAGACTATATCCACTTTGTAAGGACCTAGCCATCTGGTGCAGAGCTTGCCTTCGAAATATTTGAACCTTGAATCATACAAAAGAACCCAATCTCCTTTCTGAAAATTTTTCTTCGTAATAAACCTATCATGCCATTTGGCTCTTTTCTGCTGGATGATTTATGTCTATTGAATGGCAGCCAGCCATTTCTCTTCCAACTCATTGAGCAGGTTCAATCTTTGAGTCTGTGCTATACTAAAATCTAGATCGACCTGCAATTATGTTCTTAATGTCTTTATTTCAAACTCTACGGGGAATAAGGGATTCTTACCATACACTAGTTCATATGGTGAGAAGCCTGTAGTATTCCTCCATGTTGTCTTGTAAGCGCACAGTACCTATGGAATTTTCTCAGCCTAGTTTCTTCGGTGGCTGGTTACTGCCTTTGTCAAGATTACCTCAATGACTTTAATGGTGCTTTCTACTTTCCCATTTTCTTGTGGATGATAGGGTGTGGTGATTCTATGATGGATTCCATACTTCTCAACCAACTTCCTGATCAGATTATATGTGAACTGGGGACCCCCATCTATCACTATCTCTCTGGGTATCCTGAAGCAAACAAAAATATCTTGAAATAGGAGGTCTGAAATAGACTGCTCTATTGCTCTAGTTAGTGCCCTTGCTTTGACCCATTTTGTGACATAATTGGTGCAGACCAATATGTATGCTCTTTGCTGTGATGAAGGATTGATTGGCCCCATAAAGTCCAGGGCCCATTTCTCTAATGGTTCTATTACTATATGATGTTGTAACGGCATATCATCTTATTTTAGACGTTGGACCATCATTTGGCAACTATCACATCCTTTCACAAACTTCTTGGGATCCTGGAATATAGTTGCCTAGTAGTACCCTGTTGAGAGTACTTTATGTCATGTCCTCTTGTCAGCGAAGTGTCCTCCACAAGGTTCCTCATGACAAGCCTTTAGGATCTCAAATACCTCATCTTCTCTAACACATCGCCTAATCTGGAAATCTAGCCTAGTGTGATGGAGATTACCTTCTATCTAGGAGTAGGTAGCACTCTATTGTATAATCTTCCTTCTTTCCTTGGAAGACAATTGATGTGGGAATTTTCCTACACCAAGGTAATTGGCTATTTCTGCATACCATGGTGAGTGAGTAGAAATGGAAAAAATATGCTCATCTGGAAAATAATCCTCAGTAGTAGTGCAGTCATCACTTATAATTAATCTAGAAAGAAAATCAGGAACTACATTATCTTTTCCGAGTTTATATAAAATAGTAATGTCAAATTCTTGTAACAACAATAACCATCATGTAACTCTACCATTAGTAATAGTTTCTTCCATTAGAAATCAATTTTTTGCATGGTTAGTGTGTACAAATACTTGGTACCCAGTGATGTAGTGCAGGAATTTGTTGATAGCATGCACTACTGCTAGGAATTATTTCTCAGTAACAGTGTAGTTAAGTTCTATTGGAGTTAAGTTCTTGCTAATGTAATAAATGGGATAAGGCTTATTATCCTCTAGCTACCCCAAAACAACACCCACATCGATATCAGATGCATCTGTAGCAATACGAAACAAACATTTCCAGTTTGGTCCTCTCGTAAAATAGATGTTGCTATTACACAGTTCTTCAACTTTAAAAAGGCTTGCTCACACTTTTCTATCCACACAAATTCTTCCTCTTTCATCAATAATGAAAATAAAGGAGATGAAATCTTTGAAAAAATCTCTATAAACCTCCTATAGTATCATACATGTCCCAAAAAACTATGTACCTCTTTCCAAGTCTTAGGGGTCGGTATTTTCAAGATTACCTCTATTTTTGTAGGATCTACCTTGATTCCATTTGCTGAAATGAAATGTCTCAGGACAATTCCCTTGGTCATCATCATGTGGAATTTTTTCGTGCCCAGAGCAACATTATTTTGTTCACAACATTCCAACACTTTTTCCAAATTATCTAATGTTGTCTCGACGACATCCCCGTAGGGTGTAAAATCATCGATAAAAATTTCATGACAATCATTCAAAAGATTGGAAAAAATACCTAATATTTACCTTTGAAATGTTGTTGGTGCATTGCAGAGACCACAGGGAAGGACTTTGTATCCAAAAGTACCCCATGGACAAGTAAAGGTTGTCTTGTTTTGATCTTCTAGAGCAATCGGTATTTGATTATAGTCACTAAACCCATCTAGAAATGAAAATATTTTTTTTTCTAGAAAGAGTGTCCAAGACCTGATCATTAAATGGTAAGGTAAAATGATCCTTTTGAGTGGCCTTCTTAAGTTCTCGATAGTCAACACAAATCCTCCATTTTTCATTCTTCTTCAGAACTACGACAAGTGGAGACACCCACTGACTGTTAGAAATCGGGTAGATGAAATTAGCATTGAGGAGTTTCTGCAATTCTTCTTTTACTATCTCCTTAAGTGCGGGGTTCATTCGGCGTTGAGGTTGTCTAACAGGTTTTCAATCTTATTTAAGGTAAATGCGGTGAGTGGATAGGGTAGGATAAATTCCTTTCATATCGGCACAGTCGCATGCAAATGCCTTTTTGTATTTCTATAACAGCTATATCAACAATCTGTTTTGTTCAGTAGTCATGTTAGGATTGATGTTTAAAGATTTTCCAGGTTAGATTTCAATGGGACTGCTGATAGTAATTGGATTTGTTTTCAAATCTTCAATAATTACATCATCTTCCTCACCCTCTTCTCCCAAATCTGTAATGGAGGCAACAGGGAGTGAATTACTGATAAAATCATTAATAATACTTTCCTCTATTTCGTCTTTAAAGTATTGGGCTTTTCCAAGCATGAGAAGAGGTAGGGAAAGATCAGATTCAGGTGAAAATTCGTCCCACGAGGGACTATTCGAATCCATATGAGGTTTTGTTGGGGGATAAAGATTTAGGTTCTCAGTAGCCTACCCATATGAGATCACCATATATCTAGACCTACATCTGATATATGCATCTGCAGTGGCTAGCCATGACCTTCCCAAGATTAAAGGATGACCCCCCAGATTGGATTTGGTTTGTAAGATAATAAAGTCAGTCGGATAGTTCCAGGAGGCCACAGTGATAACCACATCTTCAATCATTCCTTCGAGCTTAACACAAGACCTATCTACTAGTTCAAGAGCTGTAGCTGTAGGTCTAAGTCCATGAAGTTCTAGAGAGATGAAGAGGTCTTTAGTCATAACGTTAATAGTTGCCCCCAGATCAATCAGGGTATTGGTTATAGGATGATTGTCAATATGGACAGTTGTTGTGGCGTTCCCTAGGTCATTATATTTGGTCAACAAAGGTCGATCAATCATAAGGTCAGACTTTCCCAAGACATGGATAGTAACAGGGTCCATAGGTTTTCTTCCAGGTTTTTTAACACATAGATCCCTCACTATTTTAGCATAGATAGGCACCTCTTTAAGATCTTGTAACAGCAAAATCTGCACATATAAATTTTGCATCTCCTTAAGGAATTCAGATTTAGGTTGTAAGGTTGAGCTAGTTTCAGTTAATCGTTAAGGATATGGGGGATTCTGAATGCTAACAACTAGGTCAGCTACCACAGATGTACCAACCTTGAATTAGCTATTGTAGAAACAACAGACTTCCCTGAGCTGGCTGTTACAGGTGTAACAATGGGTGTTGTATCAGTTGTTACATGTGTAACAACAACTTCATAATCATCCATATCCTTCCTGGGTGATTCACTTTCTTCGATAATAATGGGTGTATGTTCAGATCTGATTACTTTCCCTAACTGAAGTTGAATCTCATTAAGTCTAATAGGAGTAATAAGGTGATTTTGGAGGGTAACCGGAGAATCCATGCTCTGAGTTGCCTTATTATTTGGATTGGGGTTAGGTTGCACAGGTAATTGGGGATGGACAGAAGGTGTAGGATTCTAAATAGAAGGCAGTTGTAACTATTTTTGTTGCATTGGTATTGGAGGGGGAATTGGACCTTGGTCATTGCCTCTCCAGTTTTGACCCCAAGGATTGGGTTTTGATGGAGGATATTTCATTGGTGGAGGAAATGGCCACTAGTTCCATGGTGAAGGAAATTGTGTTAATGAAGGTGTATGATATTTCCAAGGATATTGCTGACTGTTATAAATATTATTCCAAGGATATAAGGAAGAAAAATCTGAAGGCATACCTGTAGGTCATGGCTGCCATGGTCTCTTCGATCCGATAAAATAAGAAGATTGAACATCCTCGCTTGATTCTTGGAGTACCACTTTAAGTTTGGGCAACTCAGGACACTGATTTGTAGAGTGCGCCATCTCAAAAAAATTTCACAACTTGACACTATCCAGTCTGCATTCTCTTTCCAAATTTTTCTTTTTGCATCAGGGACAGAATATTTCCAAGGCTACTTCAAATTCTGCTTATGCCTTCTTCACTTGTACAGTATTGATCTAGGCAGAGAGAGTGCTAAGGATATTGGTTTTAAAATCCTCGTATAAGTTCCCAATCTCTTCTTTAGTTACTCCTCCATTTGTGGACTTCTGTATCCTGAGTGAAGAGTCTTGAACTGAAAATTTCCCTGTGACTGATCCTCTTGAGCTACGTAGGCAAAGTTTCATTATCTCATCAAATGTTTCTTGTGATATGTCTCCTTTTCCTATTATATTAAGATGTTCTAGAAAATGATCTCTTAAACCTCTTAAGAATATCGGCTTTAGAATCTCCAAATCTAAGTTGCTAAACTTAGACCTCTGTAAATTGTAGTGGAATCGCTCCAGATAATCTTCCAGGCTCTCCTCCTCCTTCTGTGCAATTCTGAAAATTTCATCCTTCAAATCCCTGGTTCGGTAGTAGTCCTGCTACTTATAGAGGAAGGATTCTCTCATATCATTCCATTTTTGAATTGTGCGAGCACCCAATCTCATGAACCATCTTTACGTTGCTCCCTTCAAAGTAGAAAGAAATAATTTTAGCTTCTGGGCGTCTGAAGTATAGTCATAACCTCTGCACAACACATCAAACTTGAAAAGAAAGGTATCAAGATCTTCAACAACCATCCCTTGAAAGGATGGTAGGGATGATAAAGGGATGTTTTGCATAGGAGCCTCATCCCGTGTTACTACTATTGGGAATTCAAAAGTAACAGAGCTATCTGTTTTAACATTCTCATCCCCCATGGCTGATTCTTCTTGATAGGATGAACTAGCCTCAGAGTGTACTGGAGATTGAAAAATAGAAGGATCAAACTGTTCTAGGATCAATTGTTTAACAATGCTACCAGTGTCTAATTGATGATCAACTATCTACTGTTCCTCAGGTTTCTAATAGTCCCCACTGGTCTCTCCATGTCCTTCAATTCTCAAATCCTGATCAACAATTGTCCACTGTTGTTTTGAATCTGGTGTTTTGATGTTAGGAGTGGATATGTTGTTTGAAATATGGTGAGGTCCAGCCACTGAAGACACCGATGGTCCAGTCCTGTTACAAATCATATTGTCACTGTCCCTAGAATCCCCATCTCGAACATTGTAGGGTCATTTCTGTGACTAATAAGAAGTGTCATGCCTTGCAAAGACCATCATTACATCCCTTTACATGAGAGAAATATTCCTTCTGTTGAAAATTCCCTGAGCAGAGCTTCAGAAACCCCTGTTTTTTCCTTGGCGTGAGTAGCCAGTTATTTCCTTACGCCAATGAAGAATATTAACACTGGACCCCGAATCAGTGGGCACTCTATCCTAGTTAGCCACCCACGCCAAGCTGGTTATGGAATGTTTTTTAAAAATATAGGCGGATATTCCACTCTAACAACTCTAAGGATGAGTCATTGAGATTGGTTGGACTAAATAACCACAGACTCCCTCCTTTATTTTATGGTTTCCACTTCTTGTGGGAACCTCCTAAAGGATAGGCCTCCCTTCCACCTTTTTAGGGATCCCAACCTCCTCCTTTTCCTCTATAAAAAGAAGCTATCTCTCCTTGCATAAGCTAGTTGAACATGGAGAATTGAGTATACTATAACTGAACTATTGAAGAGATAGAACAAGAAGGAACTTCATTGAGAGAGCTTAAGCCCATGCCCTCATCCCGTCCGAATCCCCTGATGAGCATCTGAGACGCACTTCAGCTGAACCCCGCTGGAGGAGACTGCGACGTCAAAGTTTTGGTTTTAACTCTTCCTTATATCAATACATATACATGACTATCATTTGGTTCCCATTTTGTGTTAGGTTATATGTTTAATGCAATAGGCTTAGCCATCTTTGACTAGCTATTAGTTGTGAATGAAGTTATTATGTTGTATGCTATTCTTGTTTTTTGATCTATGTGCAGGTATCCAAGCATGAATGCAAAAGGATTGTGACTTGCCGAGGCAGGAGTGATAGGCCACACCATTAGAGCCACAACGATAGTATTGGACTCTAGGTAGGTCGATCTACTGCGTCCTCTTTTCATTCAGTAATTAAGAATCAACACTCTAGCGTGTCTCTTTGTTTCTAGACCCACTTTAGGGCTAGAGGGACGGTCTCTGTCCATAGAGACGATTTATCTGCTTAACAAGGCCTTGATATAGTAGCTTATTTCTGTGGTCCTGTCTTCCTATTATCTCAGTATGACATGGACTGTTCCTTCTTTTCCCTTGAAATCAGATCTCCAAAGAATGTTTTTCTTCCCAAATCTGCGCTCTTCGTTTCCTTCTTACGACCCGTCTTTCCTGTAGTTAGTAAATTTGGGGGGGGGGGGGAATTTGTAGATGTTGATGTTGTCCTAATGGCACGAATGGGCCGTATGAGTATCAATTCATCCTGTAAGTGCTTCAGTTTCTATAGTAGTGAGCCCGCTCAAGCTTGTTAGAGTGATGCACAGGTTCTTACCTCTCGTCTTACTGCCCAACGACTGTATAGTTGAAGAGACCCTAAAAAAAGCACCCAAAATTTAATTCCTAAGTATCCCAGCAAGACATTGGCGAGCCCACTCAAGCCTGTTAGAGCGTTGCGCAGTTTCTTACCTCTCGTCTTACTGCCTGGAAATTATGTTGTTGGAGACACTCTATAAAAACACACGAAAATAGCACTTTTTAGAAACAACTCTAATTGATTGGATCGTCACTGCCATCCCCAGAAATGATGCCAAAATGTTGGACTATATAAATCACTTATTAAATGACTGAACAACACACATTTAATTATCAATCTAGGGACATCTGTTTATTCCAATGACAGTAGCATTGTCTGTGTCAATACACCAACCAAAATTAATCTCAAAGAAAAGAAATTGTTGTTGAAGTAAAATTTTGGAAATAAATCACTCAATAAGAAATAAAAGAATCCACAAGATTGAAATCACACTTCAATTGATTTGTTTAGCTCGCCACATAATAAGTACCCAGCTGGTGTCTCTATTAACATATGTGTAACAGCATATAAAGTATAGAAATCAAAGCAGATATATTATTTGCTGAACAACAGCAACAACACTCTAACAATACATAAACTAAAAAACAATTACATACACACACAACTACTATAATCACTACAATCCCTGCTAAGAAGGAGGGCCCTTCCTCCCCAGCAAGGTGCAAGTAGACAAGGAACTTTAACTGAAACCAAATGGAATCACACATGTAACAGAAACAACAATATGATCTGCATTAATTTCAACACAATTACAGAGAAAAAACAATGTTGTTCTTCACTAACCTCTCGACCTCTAGGGCCGAGAGATACATAGTGGTTACATCAGAAATTCGAGGAATAGATCAGTCATGAGAATATTACAATTCTCATGCTAATCGAAATAGAACTCATACAGTTATAACCACTCCCTAATAAAGTACTAATCAGAAATTAAAATATTACAATCAGAACATCCCTTAGGTTGTTATCCCAAAAATACAATGTTAACAACTCCTATAGCTATCATAACAAAACACAGTTGTAGTGCAACCACCAAAAGACAGATCATCAAAAATAGAGACAAGAGCAGTCAACCGTGCAACTGTATCAGTAGTTTTCCAGCAAGTCTGTAACAGCAGAGCGTAACAATATTTGCTGATGGGTCTGTAACAGTAAGGTGTAACAAAATTTCTTTGTTGTAACAGCACTATCTGAACTACCCCTCTGAACTCCATGTCTGAGATCTTTGGTGCTAAAAATGACATCTGAAAGGACAAAAAAAAGACCATCGACCTTTTCCAAACATTCACCATCAATTAGTCATAAAATGGTATAATAGATCATAATAATTGGTGAATTGGAAAAGTAACGAAAGCAAGGTGAAATGACACTAGTTAGGGTAAAAAGGTAGGAAAAAGGGGTAAAAGATACTCCCATTGGTTATATTTATAAATAAAAATAAGGAATATGAGTGGAGGAAAAATGTACAAAACCAGCACCCAACAGAGGGTATGAGTTTAAAAGCTTATAACATAGGAGAATCGAACATAAACCATAATGAGTACACTGTAGATAAAGGACTCGAGAGGACTCATGCAAAGTTTTGTTACCATAATTCCATAGGAAGATAAAATTATAGAAAGAATTAAGAACGTATGTATTGTGAAATTTCAAAGACACAAGAAAAATAAATCACAATGATTTTATATTACCAGAATGAAAATTAAATCAAATCCCCATCAATTCTAGTTGATCTGTGTAAAAAAATAAGGAACGATATGGATCTATGTATCTATATATTGACCCAGGACCCCTTCGAATTAAATTCATAATTACTCCTATTGAAATAAAAGCGAAGATTATTAATCCTCTTCATAAAGTATAACAACAAATCCACAGAAAGGAATTTTAAAATTGTATTCTAATATATATATATATATATATATATATATATATATATATATATCTATATCTAAGGGTTTTGTTCACAAATAGAAGGGACTGGAAGGCCCCTTTGAGTGCGAATTCATTTATAGCTATAAAAGAGTCAAGACTAAAATACCGCAATTATACAAAGAGGGGAGTGCTTAAATCCCTTGGCACTTTGGCCATTTGGGCATAAGTTCAGTAAATACAAGGAACGAGCCCCAATCGACAGAAAAGAAAATGAGTGAGGGAAGAGAATCAAAGATATCCTTTCTTATGTCATAAACATGATGGTACTGATGGAGTACCAACCTGGTAGTAAATAAGTCATGGTGAGAACCATCAAACTGCAAAAAAAAAAAAAAAAAAAAAAAAGGTGCGTTACCAGGAAGGATTGGGGGAAAACCTGTAGGAGGGCACAATAAACAAAAAAATGGATAAGAAGAGAAAATGATATCATAAAATAGCAAAATACACCTAAATAAATACAAAAAAGAGTATATTACCAGAGTGAAACCCTGCCATGTTCAACATTGCCTTCACCTGCATGCATAAGAAAAGCCCTTATCCGAGGTATGGAGAAAACGGTGAGAAAACACTAAGGAAGTCCGCCCCAAAGTTTCGAGTGAGTGACATAACTAAAAGATACAATAAATTTTGAAGATTCAGGGGAATCTAAGGGTTACCCTGTATGAGAGATGTGATGAGTCTAAGCATCACCCAAACCTCTTGAACCTTCCATTCCTAAAACCCCTATTATAGAAAATTGTAGAGAATGGGAGAGTGGGGAAGGAGGGGAAAATACCCAAAACCAAAGCGAAAGCCAGAACTCTTAAAACACTAAGGAACTGATCATTAATATAATGCCAAAGACCTGGAGGCTCGAGCTACGCATAGAGTCTCCAACTGCGGAGGAGAAATTGCCATCGAATTAGGAATATTGTCGTAGAAAAAATGTGGCAACCTGTGAGTACATTGAAAACTTAATACTAGGAGACAAAGATTCAAAAGACCAGGGAAGAGATCTTACTTCGGTAGATTGAAGTCCCAGACCTAGGCTGAGTTCTTCAAAACCCATGAGGAAAATCAGAAACATGGCTAGAAGGGCAAGTTGGCCCTATCCTTGGGAGTGCACCTGCAAACATGAAAATGAAAACCTTATCAAAAAAGAAAAATCAGCATAGTTATCCATAGAAATTGCCAAAAGAATAGAGAAATATAGAAAAATGTGTTTCAAATTAATCATATCATTTGGATTTTGTCGATGTTTTCAACCAACTAATGTGGTTCATCCTCAGGACAAGGTGAAAAATATAATCAATCTTAATGAAAAAATAGTGTGGATGCATCATTTCCCAGGTATCGTCGTTGAAAACTAGCCATTAAAAATTAGTCGTTATTAGTTATTTTTTAGGGAATAATATTAAAATATTATCTATTAAGACTTTTTAATAAAAGGGGGTTAATGAATAATAATATAGAAATTTTTATTAGTTCAAATTTTTATTAATAATATAATAGGGTAATAAAAGAATACATATTTAAATAAAAGGGGTTAAAAAATTGGTTTTCTTTTCACTCTTTCTACCCGTGCTCTAAGAATCTCTTATGGCAACCACTTAGAGTCAGATAAATCCCATCTTCTTGACATGTTTGAGAATAATGGATATAGTAGATCTCAAGGCCTTATGGCTTTTGAAACAACGTATAAAAGGTTAAGAGGAAAATCTACTTGGGTAGATCCTATCCCCAAAGTTCTTCTATCGTTTATCCAAGGGAAATCGGACAAAATTTCCCATGCCCTTAGAAGGAATAATGTCTCCAATTCATTCAAACCTCTTTGTACTATTAGAAACTATGTTAGGTCTATCAAGGACTGCATCAACCCTAAAGGCCAAAAAGGTGTTTACATGGTTCCTTTCTCATGTGGTACACCCTATATTGGGGAAACAAGTCGATCCATTAAACAGAGAATCGAGGGGCATGCTGCAGACATTAGGCACAATCGTTCCTGTAGATCTTCTCTTGCAGAACATGCAAAAAAAATCATGTCACCGTGTATGCATTGAAAATTTCAAAGTCATTGCTAAGGTTGATCACTTCCACCATAGGACGTTGAGGGAAGATGTTGAGATTGAGAGGCATCCTAAGAATCTCAATAGGGATGATGGGTGGAAATTTTCTCAGGAATTATAATAATAATATATATAAAATTTAAACTTTTATTAATTTTATTTATTTTTAACTTTAACCCCTTTTATTTAAATATGTATTCTTTCATTACCCTATTATATTATTAATAAAATTTTAATCATTTTATTCACATATTATTAATATTTTCTATATTATTATTCATTAACCCCACTTTATTAAAAAGTCTTAACAGATAATATTTTAATATTATTCCCTAACCAAAAAATAATAAAAATATTTTTTAACTACTAGTTTTCAGGTAATGATGCATCCATACTATTCATTAAAATCAATTATCTTTTTCACCTTCTATTCAAGACGAACCACATTAATTGAATAAAAACGTCAACCAAATCCTAATAACTTAATTAATGAAAAAAATATTTTTCTAAATTATAAAGCATAAAACTCTTAAATGTAAGAGAACAAAAAAATGCTAAATACGGCCACAATGATTTCCATGCCTGACCCTCAATCAACTTAACAGCCTCCCCCATCTCAATCCAAACCCTTTGACTTCGTAATAGAAATAATAAGGAACCAACAAAGTTTAAACGCCGAGGGTTTGAAACGTGATCCTCGATCTATTATGTATATATTATTATAATTAATTAAACATATAAAGATAAAAACAAATTTAATAAAAAAATTCGAAACCCTAAATCTTTTAAAATATATATATATATATATATATATATATATATATATATATATATATATATATATAATTTTTAAAAAATTACACTTCAATATTAATGAATATTAAATTAAATCAGCATACATTAATAAATTAACAAGCATCTATATATATATAATATGTAACTTACTAAAATTTGTGAAAGAAAGATACCTATTAAGCATCTCTATATATAATTATGTAATTTACTAAAATTTGTGAAAGAAAGATACCTATTAATAGCATCTATATATATAATTATGTAACTTACTAAAATTTGTAGAATGAGGATACCTTCAAAGTTTAAAGAAAATTGATATAAACAATATATTATAACATACAGTTTAGTGTGGGTTCAAAATTACTTTTAGTATACATTTTATTATAATGTTATAATATAATGTTTACTAAGAACAAGATGAGCTCACATGTTATGATATATAATTATCTATTTAGTACGACTTTAAGATTATTTTTAGTAGACATTATATTATAACATGCAACCTAACATAGCTTAAATGGTGGACAGAAAGAGAGATATCTTTATTATATTTTATTATGATGTATACTAATTTATGTACTCTAAGTTCAAAATTACTTTTAGTGATTTTATACTAATTTAGTATAGATGTATTTTAACTCAAAATTTATTTAGCTTTTAGAAACTACATATTTTAAAATACAATTTTTTTAATATAAAATTTGAATAAATATTTATATTTTCAGTAAGATAAATCTATATAAGTTAAGATCTTTATTTATGATAAATCTATATAAGTTATTAATAATATTATTTATATTATATAAATTATACATCTTTATATAAAAGAGTATTTTATTTCTAATTTTATTAAATTATTTTCTTTTATTTATATTATTATTTTCTTTTCATTTAATTATAAAAAATGGATTTTCATTATTTTTATTACATTTATTTTTTTAACTCGGCCAATATGTAAATTTTCACCACTACAACACCTCAATTTAGGTTGTAATAGTGATTTTTTGTTATTTAAAAAATTATTTTTAAATGTGCAATTAGATTTAATAAATTTTACAAATTATATAATTTAAATTATTATTTTTTTTCTTACTCAAATCCTTGTGAGCCAAAATTTAAAAAGCTTACTTTAAAGAGCTTGTCAATCATGGCTTAATTTAAAAAACTCTAATCAATAATTAATTTAGAGAACTCTAATACATATTCACTTAAAAACTAAAAAAACTAAACAATATGTCCAAACCACTAAAACTAAACTCAATTCACAAATAAATATTTATTTATAAATTCAATTTAAAAAATTAAACAATAAATTATATCCTCCCCATATTATCTCCTATCTCCTAGGGCCTCAAAAGGTGTTATAAGCTTGAACGAATTCACATGTACATGTATTAATCCTATTGTTAAATTTTTATCTTGAAAAATAAAATAGTATAAAATAAAAAAACTATATATGAAAAATAATTGAAATTATCAATTTATTGCCAATTATTATTATTTGATATTCAAAGTTTACTAATCTAAGTAAACTTATATGATATATTTCTTAAAAGAGTGTATCAATTTTTATATTGTTATTTTTTATTTTGAAAAATTAAATAGTATAAAATAAAAAAATTGTGTATAAAAATTAATTGAAATTAGTTTGTTTGTTTAATGTAATAAAATTGATTGAAAATGGTTTATTTTTTAGTATAAGAAAATTGATAGAAATTGTTTTATTTTTCAATGATTGAAATTGGTTTATATTTTAAACTTTGAAAGAGCTTCTCTGACAAAATCTATCAAACAATTTTCAAGTCAAATAATATTTTGTATTGTTTCAAATATAAACATATATTTTATTACGTATAGAAATTCAACATCTTGAATTCTAATTATAAACCTTATAAACCTTGGAAATATACAAGTAAACTACAATCAAGAAAAGCAGGACATTAAAACAAAAAGTTGAAATTTGAATCATATTGGAATCGACCTTGTTTATTGGAATCGGGTGCAGATTGGCCAATAATCATATTGGAATCGACCTTGTTTATTGGAATCGGGTGCAGATTGGCCAATAATCATATTGGAATCGACCTTGTTTATTATCGTTAAATTGGTCGAGATTTCTTTTAGAGTCAACATAGTTTGTTTTTATGATCAGATTGATCACTTTTTGCAATCGACTAACTATATTATTATAATTTCGAAACATTTCTTAACCATTATTACACTTTCGAAACATTTATTATCTTTGAAGGGTATATTTTGCCCACCAAATGCCCTCTATGATCTTAAAAACATCAGTAAGATCAGCGTACCAGACCTAAAAAAATGAGGATGGCGTAAAGTTTTATCAAATAAACAAGACGGTCGACATCTCTTAGATTCCATGGCCGGCATCCCTGAGATTCCATGGCCTCATTTGAAATTTTATTGAATTCTTTTGTTTTGTAAAGTACAAAAACATGTTTACACTAATAAATATGGGACAAAAATATATCCCATGCCTTTTATATGAAATTGCATTTAACTCTTTTGTGAGGGTTAACTTGAAGATCCTACGAAAACTTTTGTAGCTCGCAGAATATAGCATTCGACTTTTGGAACGTTTTTCAATTTGAATTAGCAAAGGTGGGATCGAACATATTCCTTTTGATCGCTTTGTACTCAATGTATTTCCCCGAGACTTTTGAGTAACCTAACGGAAAAGATATGTTGTTTCTTAAAGAACCCATAACATTGACGTTAACAGAAAAATACATGTTGTTGTGTAAAGAACACATAACCGACTGCGATGTGGGCTCCACTCGCATATCGCGCAAATAAAATGTTCTTTAAAGTTCATATTTTTTATATAGTTATAGGGGCAGTTCAAAGGTTTTCAAAGAACCGTCAAGTGCCTCCGCAGTTGACCAAGGTTGGTTCATTGACCCAGAGATCAACGGTAGAGATTTTGTGCGAGAGCATGACACAGATCAAATGTACCCGAGGGAGAGTCCCTCCGCAGGGACCCACAGAAAGGGTTTCACATATGTTTAATATAGTTTCTTTTATGTTTTTTTTTGTCACGCCATATAAAATGTGAAAAGCCCGTAGGCTTATTGCAATGTAAGATTTTTGTGTAATAAAAGGCCCGCAGGCAGAGAAAAACACAGTAAGACCAGAGAGCATTGTTTTGTCCGTTTTGAGACACAGAGAGAAGTATTTTGTGAGCACTGCATTTCTAACTGTCAGACACATTTTGTAATCCCACACAGTGGAAGAAAATTTGTAATAGCTTTGTTTTGCTAATGAAATAGAAAACATTTTATGCCATCTTTGTCCAGCATTTCTCTGTGTAAAAGGAGGAGAATTTTTATTCTCCATGTGTGTTCGGAATACTCAAAAATTCCAACATGGTATCAGAGCTAGTCCAGACTCTTTGAAAGTGTCAAAGAAGCTGAAGGAAGAAGGAATATTTGTTGTAGCAGTTCTCTAGCAACATGAAGACTTAGCAGAAGATTAAGTCCAAATATTTCTCAAAAAACAGAGTTGTTGTTCTGATTAAAATAAAAAGCTTCAGAGACTGAGTTTGTCTTTTAAAAGAAGAAAAGACAGTTTGTTTAAGAAAAAAAAAACACAGTCAACTTTATTTCAGTTTATAAGTAATAGTTGGACCAAGCACTAGTATGAGTATTGGAAATACTCAGCTTCCACAATTTAATGGGAAGAATTATGATTATTGGGACATTAACACGAGAGCCATGTTTGCCTCCCAGAACTTATGGGAATTTGTGGAAGATGGTTTTGATGAACTAGTTGATGAGCAGGCCTTTAATGCCTTAACACGGGCAGAGAAGGATTTATTGAAGAGCAATAGAAAGAAGGACTTTAAAGCCCTCTTCTATCTCTATCAAGCAGTGCATGAGAGTGTGTTTCCAAAGATAGCAGCAGCTAAGAGATCCAAGGATGCATGAGAAACTCTTAAAATAGCCTATCAAGGTATGGAGAAAGTGAAGACAGCAAAACTACAATTGTTGAGGAGAGATTTTGAAACTCTGTATATGAAAGAGTCTGACAACATAGACTCATTCTTCACACATGTGATTGGGATGGTCACACAGATAAGGTCCCATGAAGAAACACTTGAAGAAAGAAAGATTGTGGAGACATTGTTGAGGAGCCTACCCTCACGGTTTGATATTATTGTTACCACCATAGAAGAAACTAAAGATCTCTCAAAGTTCACAGTAGATGAAATTCATGCATCACTAATGACTCATGAACGAAGATTGGGAAAATTAGTAAACCCATCATTGGAGCATGCCTTCAAGACCCAGATGCCTTTTGAAAGAGGAATAGGTCAAGGAAGAGGAAGAGGAAGAGGCAGAAGCCAAAACAGAGGAGGAAGAAATATCTCTTCACATTCACATGGAAGCAGCAATAGTCAAAATGAAAGCCACGACCAAATCATCAACCAGCGAGGTGGACACCAACATTATTGCAAAAAAATATGGGCATTATGCCAATGAGTGTAGGAAAAAGCAAAATGACATGAATAATAGGCAGAACGCTAATGTAGCAAGAGAAGAAAAAAACCCAAAGAATGTGTTGTTAACATGTAATGTAGCACAAGATAGGCAAGATGATGTATGGTTCTTAGATTCAGGGTGTAGTAATCACATGACTGGAAACATAGCAATGTTTACCAATCTTGATGAAGAAGTTAAATCAGAAATAACCACAGGAACTGATACTAAGATTTTTGTCAAGGGAAAATGCAGAATTAGTATCCGTGCAAGAAATGGAGAGCAGAAATTTGTGCCATATGTATACTATGTTCCTGGCTTGAAGTGTAACCTTTGGAGCGTTGGGCAGCTCATAAACAAAGGTTACAATGTAGTTTTTAAAAATGATGTGTGCACAATAATGGATATACCTCCAAGCAAGAAGATCATTGCTAAAATACAAATGACCAGCAATAGAATGTTTCCACTCAAGCTCAATACTGACTTCAAGGGAAAAGGAAAGAATGTAGCAGCTGTAACTCAAGACGTCTTTCAGAAATAAGTGAAAGATGAGAATTGGTTATGGCATTTTAGATTTGGACATCTCAATTTCGGAGGTCTGAATTTGATGCACAGAAAAAGAATGGTAAGAGGACTACCATTGATTGAGAAACCAGACAGCCTATGTGAAAGCTGCATCTTGGGCAAACAACGCAGAGAAAAATTTTCATCAGGAAAGAGCATAAGGGAGAAAGCACCCTTAGAAATTATTCATTCAGATTTGTGTGCGCCGATGCAAACAACATCAGTATCAGGCAGCAACTACATGCTAACCTTCATTGATGATTTCACAAGGAAAGTATGGGTTTATTTCTTAAAATATAAGAGTGATGTCTTTGAAAAAAATTCCACTTTAAAGCTCTAGTAGAGAAACAAAGTGGGCAGCATATCAAAGTCCTAAGAACTGATAGAGGAGGTGAGTACATCTCAAAAGAATTTATGCATTTTTGCAGAGAGAATGGCATACACAAACAGTTTACAATAAGGTACACATCGTAGCAAAATGGAGTTGCTGAAAGGAAGAATCGAACCATCATGGAAATGGTGAGAAGTATGCTAAAGGAAAAACACTTGCCAAATGAGTATTGGGCAGAAGCTACAAATTGTGCTATGTATATTTTAAATAGATGCCCAACAAAAGCTGTAATGAACAGAGTTCCAGAAGATGTGTGGAGTGGCAGAAAACAGGGAGTCACCCACATGAGAGTTTTTGGATGTGTGGCATATGCACACATTCCATATCAGCTGAGAAAGAAGTTGGACAGTAAGGAGAAGTGCACCTTCCTTGGATACCGTGAAGATTCCAAGGAATATAGACTGTATAACCCATCCACTAAGAAATTTGTTATAAGTAGAGATGTGCAATTCATTGAAGAGGAAGCATGGGATGGAAGTATTAAGAAAACCGTAAATGTCAAAAGTTGTTTGTCTCATGATGAATATGAGGAAAATGTGGCTGAAAATAATACCTCATCGGTAGTACCACCTCCACCAACACAAGGACAGCAAGGGACACCTCAAGCAGGAGTAAGAACAGCTTGAAAAGAAATGAAAGTGCTTCTCCAAGCACACCACATGGAGCAGATTTGAGTGCTTCTTCAAACACATGTACACCAAATGAAAGAGGAACAAGATTCATAAATTTAAATGAAATTTATGAACAAGAAGCAACAAATGAAGGAATGAACTCCTTATTTGTTTTGTATTGTCATGTTGATGATCCTATTCATTTTGAAGATGTTATAAAAGATATGAAATGGATAGAAGCAATGGATGAAGAAATTAATGCAATAGAAAAGAACAAAACATGGGAGTTGGTTGATCTCCCAGAAGGTAAAGAAGTCATTGGAGTAAAATGGGTCTAGAAGACCAAAAGTAATGCTGAAGGTAAGATTGAAAGGCACAAGGCCAGACTTGTTGTTAAAGGATATAAGCAGCAGCATGGAAGAGATTATGAAGAAACTTTTGCACCAGTTGCAAGAATGGAAACAGTGAGAGCAGTGTTGTCCATAGCATCACAAAACAAATGGAAAGTATACCAAACGGATGTAAAATCAGCATTTTTAAATGGAGTGTTAATGGAAGAGGTTTATGTTGAATAACCTCTAGGCTATGAGAAAGAAGGCCAAGAGCACAAAGTGTGCAGATTGAAGAAAGCTCTTTATGGGCTGAAGCAAGCACCAAGAGCATGGTACAGTAGGATAGATTCCTATCTACTGGAAAATGGGTTTGAAAAATGTGAAGGAGAACCCACATTATACATCAAAAAAAAATATGGTAAGATGTTCATTGTTGTTTTATATGTTGATGATGTGATATTCACAGGTAATGATAATTACCCCATTGAGAATTTTAAAACAGTCATGAAAGATGAATTTGAAATCACTGATATGGGATTGTTGAGATACTTTTTAGGAATAGAAGTAGAACAAAATGAAAATAGGATTTTTATCTCATAAGCAAAGTATGTTAATGAATTTTTAGAAATATTTAATATGCAGGAGTGCAAGGCAGAAATTACTCACACAGTAATGGGATTGAAGTTGAGTAAATATGACAGCAATAAGGATTTTGATCCTAGTTTGTATAAGAGCATAGTTGGCAGCCTCATGTATTTGAGTGCAACTAGACCAGATATTATGCATGTTGTGAGTTTGATTTCCAGATTTATGGAGAGGCCAAAAGAAGCGCATTGGCAAGTAGCAAAAAGAATTCTGAGGTATGTGAAAAGAACTAAAAGGTATGGTATTTTATATACTGCTTCAGATAATTAAGAATTAATTGGTTTTACTGAGAGTGATTGCGCTGGAAGTATTGATGACTGGAAAAGTACTTCTAGTTGTGTTTTTCATATGGGTTCAGGAGCCATTTCATGGGCTTCTAAGAAACAGCCTATTGTAGCATTATCTACGGCAGAGACAGAGTATGTGGCAGCTACAGCAGCAGCGTGTCAAGAAGTGTGGATGAGAAGGATGTTGAGAAATTTATGCCAAGAACAGGTAAAAGGGACTGTGATTTATTGTGACAATATCTTAGCTATTGCATTATCAAAGAATTATGTGTTTCATAAAAGAACAAAACACATAGATACAAAGTTTCACTATATCAGAAAATTGGTGAACAATGGAGAAATTGTTTTACAACATTGTAGAACAGAGGAGTAATTTGCCGATATTATGACAAAGCCATTGGGGCAAAAGAGTTTTGAATATTTAATAAGATATTTGGGTATGACTGATAACCCAACAACTGACTTTAAGGGGGAGTGTTGAAAATATTAAAGTCACCTGCGTACCCTGTGCAAGTAGAAAACAGAGTACAAAGGGGCAGAGGATATTGCGTGCACAACACTGTGCATTCAAGAGGAATGGAGAAACTGTAAGGAGGAATTAAATGTTTATGGCCGGAGCCACCATTGCAGAGATGAATTTATTTTGTTATGGCCATAGCCGATTTTGCAGAGGTAAAATTGAAGATTTTTGTGGTTCAAACCACGCAACAACAAGTTTTATTAAAGAATAGTCATTTTGGACTTTTAAGCCCTCAACAACCAATCATATCTTTTGATTCACGCACCAAGTATTTTTAAACTTATGAATGGACCACATCCTATGTGGTCCCCACACTTCATCACAATGGCAATGTTTTATTTTTCTGTGTCTTGTTGATGTGAAGCATCCGATGCGATGTGATGGTGCGATTTCGCACATCGTACATCAAAAAGGATCAAAGTCTATGTCCTTCTCAAATGTGTTACCACCGATATATCTCATGCGATGCGATATTTCTTATCGGAGTCGCCACATTCCAAAGTCCTCCGCCATATGTTATGTTCCATTAAATACTTGTGATGTGACGATGCGATCTTTGTTGTGGGGTCCATCGCACATCGCAACATCGCCGTCCGCCTATCCACAAAAGTTTCCACTGATCCACCGCCGAATTGTATCGTCAATTTGATATCGCTGATGTCTCTCATCGCACATCTCATATCACTTCGCCATTGTCCAAACTGTCTGCAACCATGATCCGTCGATCGCCGATTTCGATGTGGGCTCAACTCGCATATCGCGCAAATAAAATTTTGTTTAAAGTTCATTTTTTTTATATAGTTACATGGGCAGTTCAAAGGTTTTCAAAGAATCGTCGTGTGCCTCCGCAGTTGACCAAGGTTGGTTCATTTACCCAAAGATCAACGATGGAAATTTTGTGCGGGAGCATGACACAGATCAAATGTACTCGAGGGACAGTGCCTCCGCTGGGACCCATAGAAAGGGTTTCGCATATGTTTAATACAGTTTGTTTTATGTTTTTTTTTTGTCATGCCATATAAAATGTGAAAAGCCCGTAGGCTTATTGCAATGTAAAATTGTTGTGTAATAAAAGGCCCGCAGGAAGAGAAAAGCACAGTAAGACTAGAGAGCATTGTTTTGTGCGTTTTGAGAGACAGAGAGAAGTATTTTGTGAGCACTGCGTTTGTAGCAGTCAGACACATTTTGTAATCCCACACAGTGAAAAAAAATTTGTAATATCTTTGTTTTGTTAATGAAATAGAAAACATTTTATGCCATCTCTGTCCAGCATTTCTCTTTGTAAAAGGAGGAGAATTTTCATTCTCCCTGTGTGTTTGGAATACTCAGAAATACCAACAATAATAATTTTGCCTTGGTGGTTCACATTCAAGAAGATAGGAAAAACACTCCTCTCGCCCTCATAAACAACTTCGACGACCTTGCTTACTAGAAAAATCTCCCTGGTTCAATTTGAAAAGTTAGGCGCAGCCAGAGCATTTGAATTTCATAAAAAACTGTGATGGCCTTTCTTACTAGAAAAAGCTCCCAAGTCGCGCGCAATTTGAAATGTTGAGTGCAAATAGAGCATTTGAATTTTGAAATTAGTTGTTCCTAGGTTGCATTGAATGAGTATGGTGGACTGTCCTATCTTCCTTATGATAAGTTGTGAACTAAACAGAACTTCTGAAAACTGATGTGGAAGTGCCATGGAGTTGTGCGAAGTCGGAGTATGATACTCCATCACCATCATGGTTCTAATTTGTATATCAGAGTATGCCCATACCTCTTCTCATGTAAAATAGTGTTACCGATGAAATAGGTAACCGCATTGTCACCTACTTTTTTTTGGTAGAATAAAAAGCACCCAATTTTGAAAAGTGGTAATGCAGAATCACACCTTTTTTTTTTTAGCACATTTTCGACACTCTAATATTTTTATTTATGAAGTATGAATATTTTTTTTAAATGTTAGTGATTTTCATGCTAATTTTGAAACGTATTGATGCAACATCAACTTTTTTTTTTTAGAGCGATGATTTTCATGCTAATTTTGAAACGTATTGATGCAGCATCAACCTTTTTATTTTGGAGTGGTGATTTTCATGTTGGTAATAAAACACAAAACTTAGATAAAAAATATATATATAAAAACAATAAAAATGTAAAAAAAAAACAAAATTAACTCGTAAAAATAAAAAATTTAAACAAAAATAAATAAAGAAAACAAAAATATTCGAAAATTATATCAAAAGAAATGACAAAATTTGAAAAAAAAACACATAATTTAAAGAAAAAAAACAAAAATTAACCAAAAAAATTTAAAAAAAAAACATCAAAAACATTTTTTCCTAAGTTATTAAAAAAAACATATAATTAAAAAAAAAAATTAAATAGAAAATTTAAAAATAATTTAAATTACAAAATTAAAATTTAGATAAAAAAAATAAAATACAAAAAAGAAAAAATTCAATTTAAAAATTAAAATTAAAATAATAATAAGAAGAAGAAAAAAAATACAAATTTTAAAATTAACAAAAAAAAAATTTAAAAAAAACAAAATTTAAAATTGAAAAAGAAAATTAAAATAAAAAAAACTACCATTAAAAAACAAAAAAAATGAAAAAAACCACGTGCAAATAATTAAAAAACAAATATCCATAAATTTACAGTTTTTTTTTAAATGAAAGAATTTATAAATTTTAAAAATAAAAAACTAAATAAACTAAAAGATAAAAAAAAAAAAATTAATTAAAAGTTAATAATTTAATAAATAAATTTTAAATTTTAGAAAATAATTAATCTAAAATATTAAATTTAAAAAAAAAAAACAAAAATTAAAACAATTTAAATTTAAAATAAAAAATTTGAATTGAAAAGCAAATAACTTTTAAATTTTTTGAATTTAAAAAAAAAATCAAATTAAAAAAATTATATTAAAAAAAAAAAAAAAAAAAATTTGATCGTGGTGGTGCCCCGAATCGGCCTCCCACCCAGGTGCCGGTGGAGGCTGGCTACTGGGCGGGAGGCCAATTCCGAGAATCGCCCTCCCGCAGCGGGAGGCCAATTCCAGGAATCGCCCTGATGCCGATTCCGGGAATTGCCCTGTTGCGGCGCGGGAGGCCGATTCCAGGGCGATTCTCGGAATCGCCCTGACGCCGATTCCGGGAATCGCCCTACTGCGGCGCGGGAGGCCGATTCTGGGAATTGCCTTGAGGCTGATTCCGAGAATCGCCCTCCCACGGCGGGAGGTCGATTTCGGGAATCGCCCTGCCGCGGCACGGGACGCCGATTCCGGGAATCGCCCTCCTGCGGCGGGAGGCCGATTCTGGGAATCGCCCTGAGGCCGATTCCGGGAATCGCCCTGAGGCAGATTTAGGGAATCGCCCTCCTGTCGCAGGAGGCCGATTCCGGGAATTGCCCTGCCTCCCATCGCGGGAGGGCGATTCCCGGAATCGGCCTCCCGTCGCGGCAGGGCAATTCCCGGAATCAGCCTCCCGCCGCAGGAGGGAGATTCCCGGAATCGGCCTCCCACCGCGGGAGGGTGATTCTCGGAATTGGCCTCCCGCCAAGCGACCAGCCTGCGCCGCCACCTGGACGGGAGGCCGATTGGCGACGCCACCACGATCAAAAATATTCTTGTTTTTTTTTTTTTAATATATATATATATATATATATATATATATATATATATATATATATATATATATATATATATATATATATATTTTAAATTCAAAAAATTTAATATTTTTTTTTTAATTTAATTTTATATTTGAAACTTAATTTGTTTTGTTTTTTTTTTTTATTTTATTCATTTTTTGTTTTTAATTTTTTTTTTTTTAATTTTTTATTAAATTTTGTATTTTTTTATTTATTTATTTTTAATTGATTTATTTTTTTCTAATTTTTTCGTATTTTTTTTTAATTATTAAATTTTATGTTTACATTTTTCATTTAATTTTTAAAAATTTACTAAATTTTGTATTTTTTTTTTAATTTATTTGAATTTAATAATTTTTTTAAATTATTTATTTTTTTATTATTATTTTTTTAATTACATAAAATTTTTATATATTTTTTTTATTTCAATTAAAATAATATATATATATATATATATATATATATATATATATATATATATATATATATATATATATATATTAATTAAACTTAATATTTTCAAATTAATTTGTTTTTTATTTTATTTTTTATTTAATATATTTTTTTAATTTATTTTTTTCAATTTTTCAATTTTAATTGATTTTTAAAGTTTTTTAACTTTTTATTTTAACAATGTTTTTTTTTTCTTTATATTTAAAATTTATTTTTTATTTCAAAATTTATTTGTTTATTCATTTATTTATTAAAATTTAATATTTTTCTTTTTTAAATTTAATTTGTTATTTTAATATTAACATTTTTTTAATTTAATAAAATCTAATATATATTTTTAATTTAAGTTTATATATATATATATATATATATATATATATATATATATATATATATAATTTAAATTTAATTTATTTTTTAAAATCTATTTGTTTTTTTAATATATATTTTCTTAAATTTAATATTTTTATTGTATTTTATTTTTTATTAATTTTTCATTTTTTTAATTTTAATTCCAATAGTGTTTGTTTGTTTGTTTTTTTTTTTTTTTAATTTATTAAAATTTAATATATTTCTTTAAAAAAAAAAATTATTTAAATTTTTTTTTTTTTTTTAATTTAGTAAACATTTTCTTTTTCTTTTTAAATTTAATTTCTATATTTTATTTTTTATAATTTCTTTCCTTTTTAACTTTTTTTTTTTTTAATTTAATATTTTTATTTTGTTTTTTTTTATTTTTTTATTTCTATATATTTTGAAATTTTAATCTTTAAATTTTTTTTATTTTCTATTTTCTATTTTTTTTCTTAAATTTTAGGTTTTTTTTTAATGTTTGAATTAAAAAATTTATTTTGTTTTTATTTTTATTTTTTAATTCCTATATATTTTTAAATTTTAAGCTTTAAAATGTTTTTATTTTTTAAATTTATTTTTTTCTTAAATTTTAGGTTTTCTTTAATGTTTGAATTTTAAAAATTAAAAAATGTTATTTCTATTTTTAAAAATGTCAAAAATATGACAATTTTTTTTTTCGTTATTCCAGCATTAACTGGTTTTGTTTTGAGGGTGTTTTTTCAATCCTTTTTTTAAGAAACAATTTTGTTTTTAGCATAATTTTATAAAATGTTGAAATTTGACCTTCAAAAAAAACCAAGTGCGTTCTGGAATACACTTTTTTTGTTTTTGGGGTGTTTTTTCATGTTTTTTGAGTCTTTTTGGGTTAGAGTTCCCGTTTTGAGGTTAGGTTACCTATTTCATCGGTAACAGTGTTGTAATATCATGATACCATACACTAAGCCCATCACTCAATGATTGGCTTAGTGACTTGTTTTTAAGAACTTCCATGCCTTCACATGGGTGATGCTCGAGCATGCGTTCAAAGATTGTGACTTTATAAAATGCTAGAATTCACGGATTCTGAGTGCTTGTATGGCAGTTTAAATCATTACATGACATTATCATGTGGGTACTACTCTCCAAACGTTTCATAGGTGACCTTTAGATTACTTTTTTCTATAATGAGTGTCAGTTTTACGTCAAATTAAAAATCTCGATCTAATTTTCATCAAAATAATAAGTTAAAGACCATGCTCTTTCTGGTTTTTAGAATATATTAGAATATCATCTATAAATATAAGTACAAAATTATCTAGGAAATGATGAAATATTTCATGTATTAACCTCATAAAGGTTGTTGGTGCATTTGTTAACCCGAAGGGCAACACCACAAATTCATAATGCTCGTACCTGGTACGGAATGTTTTCTTGCATATATTTTCATCCTTATTTGAATCTAGTGATATCCAAATCTTAAATCGATTTTAGAAAACACTGTGGCCCCCTTTACTTGATAAAACAGATCATCAATTTTGGGTAAAGGGCATCTATTCTTAACTGTTAACTTGTTGAGTTGTTTATAATCCATGCACATTCGCATGGTTCCATCGCATTCAACCTGGATTGTTGGATCTCGAGCCTCTAATCCGACAGCCGACACGCAATATCACGCAACCTTCGACCCCCCTTCCTCGCCATGCTACTTCCACGCGAAATGGGTGGTATTCGGAGGGACACATTTCAGTTAATGTATGGAATCGCGTTTTTTCGACCAAAATCATAAACCGCCCGAACATTGCGCGAAAAACATTAATGGTTTTCGAAAACCACTGCCCTCCTCAAATGTCATTTTCACTTTTCATCTCAGTCATCAATCTCTGAGATCGAACGGATCTCATTGTATCGCGACCCCAATTCATTTTCCTTCATCTATCCTCCGAAGCGACTTCATCGGAAGATCTCCATCGTTGATTGACCTAATCCAATGGCTCCTGTTCGCTGTCGCGCCCAAACCTCGATTTGCACCTGATTAGTTGTTTCTGTCAGGATTTCTCCCTCCGATGCTGCATTTCATCTGTCCTAAAGCATTTCCTCCACCTCCATTAAACCTCTGAAGCAGTCCTTACCACATCTGCAGGGTTTCTTAATGATTTGTTGTGTTTTTTGCAGGATTCAAGGGTGGTTGCTCCATGTATTTCCACAGTCACAGTCAGGTGAAATTTTGTGGCTTAAAATCAATGAATAAAAGGAGTTGCGGGATCTCAAATCCAAGTTTAAATCAACTGGGTCACGATACAGGGTTTAATAGAGACCCTCCAATAGCAGAAATCCACCTGTATAAACAAAACAAGAAAAGTGTATCAGAGCGAAGAAATTAAGTTTTAAGGGTGATTAAAGCCAAAGTATGAAGATCAGAGTTTTAATCCTCAGGTTTAAAGAAAAAAAGATAATATCAGAGAACAAAGACCTGAAAATAAAAGATCAAGGCTTTGTTAAGCCTAAACACAGCTCAAGAATAGATTAAAGTGTTTTAAGGTTAAAGAGAGAAAAATATCAGCAAAGAAAGCCATCCACTGCCACATCAGACGCAAAAATGTCCTCTTTAGCTACCAAAGTGCCACCTACAAGCTCTCAATAAATCAAAAGAAGCCATAGTTATTGCCCAATCAGAAGATATTTGTTTAAAGATAGCCAGAGTTATTTCCAACCTGTCTGAAAGAGTTTAAAGTCAACAAAATCTCCCAAATAGCTAAAAATTAAATGAAAACCAATTAATACATGGAAAATATCAGAAATATTCTCTATTGAGCCCCTCAAAGGCAGAGAAGCATTAACTTGTATTAATTGAACCTAGAGACCCTTCCTTTTGTTCCACCTCCTCATTTTCTTATAAAATCTCCTTGAGGAGCACATGGTTGGTGTTGGACTTTGATGTAATACTTGCTTCTCGAAAATTTCTGTGTGTAAATAGTTCTCAGAGACTGCTAAAGCTCTATTTGTAATCAAAGAATTTAGGCTGAGAAGAGAAGTTGTTTCTGTACTGAAAAATTGGACCTGAAGTATGTAACTAGATTGACATCGATACACAATCTGATTCATGGGATCCTGGTCTATACCATTGGTGATGTGCCTCTCATTGTACTTGTTTTCCTTCTTATGTTTTTCACAAAATTGTTAATTTTTCTCCGATAAAGAACAACAAATATAGAGCTAGGATTTACTCTTAAAAGTACCCTACTCTCACTGATAAGCTTTATCTTTATGTTTTCCTCCAATTGTGTATTTAGGAATGATTTAATACAATCCAAACAGTCAAGGAATGTTGGTGAGCCCATGTCTTACTATCTATACTTTAAACATTGTTCTTGAATGATATTTTCATTACATGCTAAGTAGAGTTAAACTAGAAAAGTTTATGGTTTGCCCTGTCTTCTAGTTCTTTATCCAAATTTTGTTTGAAATTTTCCCTAAGAGTATGCTGAAAGAAAGCCCAGATTTTAATGATATCTTACTTGATCTTAAGCTACACTTTGTTTTTCTTATCTGTTTTCATCCTTTCTGATTACTGGATTATTTGTCTGATAAGTTAGCTTTAATACAAGCTTGTCCAAAGAAGTCTATGGTTAGCCCTATCATTTGGCTGGTTTCAAACAGTTACTTAAAAAAGGTTTTTTCTTGTTTGGAAAGTTGATAAATCCTTGTTGAAATTATTGGCTTTTTCCACTTTCACAACACTCTTAATGTTCCATTCCATCATTTAATCTAAAGGATCTTTTGATATAGATGACTTTCCCCATGGACCACTCTTGATAACTGTTGTACAATTAAAACCTTTTATGACTCCATAGCCCAATGGATTAAGTGTTATTTCATACCCATCCTATCAGCTGAACCTTGTTTTGATTATTCACATATTTACCCATCTGAAACCCTTTCATTTCCAGGACTTTCCATTCAATTAAAGATCATACCCAACCAAACAAACAACAAACCTTGTTCTTCATAACTAGCCTAATATCATATTAAAACCTTAAAAGATAAATCAATATTTTCACTTATAGAGAGATCCTCCTCTGGGTTTAGGAGGGCTAGATCCTGGAATCCCAAAGTGGTTTTATGTTGTCTTGTCTTTTGGTCTTACCAATCTGGCCAAAACATAGGAACCCGAACATAATGGCAACTCCACTGGGGATGTTCTAAGTAAAATCCTTAAAAAAAACACTCAACATTCAGTGCAGTACAAGTAGCTTTCTTCAAGCACTACCAAGCATAATGGTGATCATGATAGGACTTATTTGAATAAGTGACAAACTAAGTAACCCCTAAGATTCTCATAGAGACTTATCAAAGCTTGAAGGAATCAGCTAGCTAAGCCATAAGAGTAAAATCTCTTTATCTCATCACCATAGCTAAGTGTTGAAACAGATTTAGGACACTCTCATAACCCATAGGACTGAAAGAACTTAGAAAACCCAAAAATATTTCAGATTGGTATTCAAATCAATAAATGGTGGTGGACCATAAAACATTTTACCTCTAAAAAAATAAAAATTTCCACCTGGTGACTCCACAATCCTAAACAGACCTAAAGACTCTACTGGGAAACCCATTACTATCATAACATCATATAAACTCAATTAAGAAAACTTTAAAGATTAAAGTTTCCTTGCTAAAGATCATTCAGCCTACTAAAGATTGTCATATTTGGTTAAAATTTTCTTATTATTGGGTCTGAAAACATAACATAGTGGCTTCTAGAAGAATCCATACTAGAGCCCATCCTGATCCAAATCCTCCTGAGATATTTGATAATCCTGAAAGCATACTTAGGAAGTTTCCTAAGGCTCAAGTTTCAACTGTTGTCAGATCAGTCCAAAGAGCTAATTTTGTTCCTGAAAACCTTTTAGCTCTACAAGATTCACAAGATGACTTGAGAAACCCATTCAGAACTAGGTCACTTGATGATATAGATATGATAGATTTTGAGTCTCCACCTTCATCCCCAAATAGAGGTTAACATCCTCGTTGCAGAGAAACTACCCCACCTTATTTATATTTCTTGCATAATTTTGGTTTCTCTCATCCTAGATCTTCCCAACAGCCTCCTGTTGGTCCATCCACTTCTATTATCCATACACCCACTGTTCAAACCACCCCATTCCATCAACCCCCTCCACCTACAAACCCCCCATTTTTCCCACAACCTCTTATCATGGCAACATGGTATGCCCCTCTAGTCCTTCCTTTACCTTTAGTCAATCTTCCATAGGACTATCAGTCCAAGATACCATTGTATGATGCCAGTCGTGCTACTACTGCTTCACAACATGTGGACAAGATGAATGACTATTTTGATAGAAACGAGATTGATGATGAAACTGTCAAACTCAGATTGTTTGCTCAAAGTCTAGGGGGAGAAGCAAGAAAATGGTTCAAAGGCTTAACACCTAATAGTATTAATACCTCCAAACCCTCCATCAGTCATTATTAAACAAGTGGGAAGTTAAAAAAACCCTCTCCAAATACTTTCGGATTACAATAACCTCGAAAGAAACACTGGGGAAAGTGTTCAAAATTATTGCACTAGATTCAATAGTGTGTATAATGCCCTACCCCCAGAATTGAAACCTCCACAAGGCTCAGCATTGAACAAGTTTCCCGAAGGATTTGATCTTAAAATGGCCTATCATATAATAGAAAGAGACCCTTTGACTCTAGAATACATGAAAAAGGGATCTCTTGCTATGGAAGTGAATTTAATTGAGAAATGAGCAAGGATGAGGAATGAAAAGAAAGTATCATTTAGGGAGGAATCTGCACCCTCCACATCTAGCCTCAAAAATGGAAAGAATGATTGAGGAAATGATGAAGAAGATGAGCATACTTGAGAGAGCACAGTTTAGAGAAAACTGATTAGCTCCCCAAAACATAAATCAATCTCAAAATCAAAATCAAAATTTCAGGAGAAACCAACCTCAAAACAAACCAAGAGACTCTGATCAAGAGATTATAACTCCTTTTCATCAAAACTATGTAAGTGAGATTGAAGAAAATATTGAACAAACAGAGGAAGATGACATACATATGTTGGGAGTAGACAATGATACTTTTGATGTTCCTCACAATAGGAAACAAGGTCTATACACACCCTATGATGATGGAAGAATGGAGGATGAACATTATTATCAAGAGCTAGAAAATGCAATCATAGAAACTCCAAAAGAATATGACCTTAGGAGTAAAGAGAATTAGGAAGCTCCCAAGAACAAAACCTCTAACAATTCTACAAAAAACAGCCCTGTGAGCAAACCCAAAAACATTAAACAAAAAGATAAAAAAGTGGCTGTAAATTCTAATCAAGGCAATGAGAAAGACACTCAAATTAATGAAAAACAGAGTATAGATCTTAGTAGCATTATCACCTCAGCTAGTGCTCCTATTAAAACAATTTTGACCAATGTAAATAGAGGAAATCAACAAGCTGGTTTTGCTGATAAAGTGGTGATTAACAAGGCTGAAACAAACATTGTAAAAAATTAGTTGCCTTTTAGTTTGGAACAAGAAATTGCCAAGATCAAAATCTCTGTTCCCCTCACTGAATTAGTCACCCAAGATGTCTATAGATCACAAATTTTGAAAGCCTTAAACATAGGATAAAATAATGACACTGTAAACCTCAATGATGACCAACCAGAGCTCTTATTTGGTCCTAACATTGAAGGAAGATACCAAGAAGGGCCAGTTCCTCCTTTTTATGTTAGTTTGAAAATTCATGACAAAATTTTACACAATGCTATGCATGACTCAGGGGCCTCTCATAACTTAATGACCAAAGCAGTAATGGACAGTCTAGGCCTTGAAATTACCAGACCATATAAAGATCTATATTCCTTTGACTCCAACAGAGTGAAATGTTTAGGCTTGATCAAATACCTTTGTGTAAACTTAGCTCAAATTCCAGCCAAGTGTTTAGTGTTGGATATTGTGGTGGCTAATGTACCCCCCAAATATGGTATGCTGTTATCAAGATCATGGGGAGCTAAGTTACAAGGAACAATGCAAATGGATATGACATATGCTACCATCCCTGTCTAGATGACTTTATAGGGAATCTCACATGCAATACATGGTCAGTAGCCAAGAGAGACCCGAAAACTCCCCTCTTTATTTTGTGCATGAAGGCCTTGACTCATTTATTCTCTTCAATCATGAAACATTTAATGAGCAAGAAACCTTAACTGACTTAGTGGCCACCCCTCACTATAACATAGTGGCAGATATATAAAAGGAGGAATACAAGACAAAAGTATCAAGACAGTTTTCCAAATCAAAAAATTACAGCAAACAAATCATAGGTCTAGGGCTACAAAAAATTCATCCATTGGTTGTCAAATTTGAGAGCCAAGAGAAGATTCCTCAACATAATTAAGAACATGAGGAACTAAACCAAATTCAACATAGTACTGGCTATCAAGAACAATCCAAAATAACACAAGATAAAGAGGATAGTAGCCAAACTAGTAAATCTGAAACCGGTCCTCTTTGGAAAATGAATTTTGATGGGTCTTGCACTAAGAATAATGCCGAAGCAGGCATATGGATACACAACATAGAAAATAATCATGCTAAAGGGCATTCTTACAGGTTAAGTTTTCAATGTACAAATAACATAGTTGAGTACGAAGCCCTCCTTTTAGGCCTACACTTATTGAAAAAATTAGGGGCCAAAAGGATAAAATTTCATGGGGATTCAGAGTTGATTATTAGGCAAGTGAATGGGGAATATAGTGCCAAACACCCTAGACTTAGAGCCTATAGAAATGATGTCATGGACTATTAAAAGCATTTGATGAATTCCAACTTATATTTGTCCCTAGAAACCAAAATGTCCTTGCCAATGGTTTAGCCTTTGCTGCTAGAACTTGTCTAACACCTTATGAAACCAAGCAATGCACTACCCAAATCAAATTTAGACCAGTTGTCCCAGAAAATGAAAAATACTGGCAAGTGTTTGAGGGAGATAAACAAATAGAAGACTTCCTACAGTCCAGAAATGAATTTGAGCCACCAAGTTTAGATTCAGATTATGAAAATGACTGTCCTATTGAAGAAAACCCACTTGATGAAGAAGTAAATTCTCCAGAGATTGCTGATATAAATATGTTGTCTAATAAACTTGAAAATATAATAGAAGTTAGTGCAGATTTAGAAAAATAAGACTTAGAAATGTTGCAATCTAACACTCAAAGTTTTCCAAAAGGACTGGTCCCATTAGAAGAATTATTTGATTTCAATGATGTTGCCAAAATACCAAAACTGGAACCTATCAAAACTGAAGTAGAAGAATGTAACATAGGCAATGAACAAAAGCGAAAAATTATTAAACTATCTAAAACTTTTCCAGCTCACATTAAACTGAAATATATTGAGCTCTTTAAGGAATTTTCTAATGTGTTTGCATGGAGTTATGAAGACCTAAATTCCTATGATACAAAAATAATTCAGCACAAGATACCCATCAAAGAAAACCAGAAGCCCTATAGACAAAAATTGCACAGAATAAACCTTGTTGAATTACCCCTGGTTGAGAAAGAAATTAAGAAAATGTATGATGCTGGAATTATAGTCCCTATTAGATATTCAGATTTGGTATCTAATCTTTTGTCAGTTAGGAAAAAAATAGGAGAAATAAGGCTTTACATTGATTTTAGGAACTTAAACAAAGCCTCATTAAAGGACAACTACCCTTTACCTAAGATGGATCGCATTTTACAAAAGGTAGTTGGTTCTAGAAGAATTTATTTGCTAGATGGCTTCTCAAGTTACAATCAGGTATTAGTACATCCTGATGATCAACTCAAAATAGCCTTTACTACACCTTGGGGTACTTTCATGTATGTGAAAATGCCCTTTGGCTTAATGAATGCTGGTGCTACATTTCAGAGAGCCATGGATATTACATTCTTAGAAGAATTAGGCCTCTTCATCATTATTTACCTTGATTACATCACTGTTTTTTCCAAAATAGATGAAGAACACCTAGAGCACTTAAGAAAAGTCTTTGAGAAATGCAGAAAATATGGGTTATATTTATATCCAAAGAAAACAATGTTTGGTCTCCAAGAAGGCAAACTATTTGGACACATCATATCAGAAGAGGGGATAAAGATAGACCCAAAGAGGATTGAGGGTATATTGCAAATCAACCATCCTAGAAACATCAAGGAACTTCAATCTTTCATTAGGAAGATTAATTTCTTGAGAAGGCTCATACCCAATTTGGCTGAACTCCTCAGAAACATAACAAATATGCTCAAAAAGGAAGAATGAGTTAAATGGTCCTTAGAAGCAAAGAAATCATTTGAACTGGTAAAAAAAGCATTAACCAAAACACCAGTTCTCATTAGTCCTGATTTTACAAAGGATTTATTTATTTTTTCATTTGCATTAGAACACACTATAGCTATTGTCCTATCACATAAAAACTTGAAGGGACAAGAGCAGCCAATTGCATTCTTTAGTAAGGAATTAAGAGATGCACCTATGAAGTACAATATCATGGAAAAAAAAGCCTTTTCCCTAGTCAAAGCCTTAAAGGACTTCAGAGTTTATATTTTACATTCCCACATAATTGCATTTGTGCCAATTTCAGTTGTAAAAGACATCTTAACCTAGGACCCAGATGGAAAAAAAGGAAAGTGGATTGTTGTGATACTTGAATATGATTTAGAAATAAAGCCCACTAAGCTCATAAAAGGCCAAGGACTAGCAAGCTTAATGGCTGAGTCTAATTTTGAAGCTCTTGATATAAACATGTTAGATGCATTAGATGAACAGGAGGAGTTGTCAACTCCCATTATTGAAGATCATTTTCTGTTTTCGTCTTGGTATGTTGATATTTTATATGTTTTTCTCAATTTAAATACACCCCCTAGTTTGTCTAAAACAAAGGCAAGATTTTTAAAGTTGAAAGCTGTTAATTACTGCATTTTGGATAAATGTCTATATTGGAAAAATGCTAGTGGATTATTGCTTAAATTTTTGCCTGAGAATGATGCAGATAAGATCAAGCATGAATTGCATGAAGGAGAATGTGGATACCACCTATATTGGAAGACAACTGCCAATAAAATCCTTAGAGCTGGTTACTATTGGCCCACCCTCTTTCAAGATGTCCATAAAATGATTATTGCCTGTCACAAATGCCAACTCTTTGAATGCAAAAGAAAACTGCTTCCCTTACCCTTGCATCCAATCACTGTTGAAGCTCCTTTTCAACAGTGGGGTCTAGACTTCATTGGGGAAATCCATCCAGCCTCATCTGCCCAACATAGATGGATCCTCACTGCAACAGACTATTTTACCAAATGGATAGAATCCATCCTTTTTAGGCAAGCCACTGACTCAGTCATCATAAAATTCCTTGAAAATCATATCCTATCTAGATTTGGTTGTCCTAGGAAGATTATCACTGACAATGCTGCTGCATTTGGATCCAAAAAACATGGTCAAATTCTGTCATAAATATCAGATTATATTAGGCCATTCTACTGCTTATTACCCTCAAGGTAATGGGTTGGCCGAATCCTCAAACAAAAGTTTGGTGAATATTATCAAAAAGTTGTTGGAAGACAATAAGAAATCATGGCACACAAAGCTAGTACATGCACTATGGGCTGACATATTAACACTTAAGAAATCAATGGGAATGTCACCCTACCAGCTATTTTATGGGGCAGATGCAATTTTTCCAACCAGCCTAGGATTACCAGTCATGAAGTTGATCTAAGAAGTACAGTCTGAGGATAATGATATGAAAAGGAGAATACATCAGACTATACATATTCAACAAACTAGAGAGGAAGTCTACAACAGAGCACTACACAAGAAGAAAACATCAAGAATTTGTTTGATAAAAGGACAAAGGCCAGTGATTTCAGCATTGGTGACAAAGTTTCGAAGTGGGATTCCAGAAGAGAAGATAAGGGAAAACATGGAAAATTTGATAACTTATGGCTAGGCTCTTATCTCATTCATTCTACTGCTCGTAACAATGCTTATTTCTTGCAGTTATTGAATGGAACTGAACACTTTGGAGGTCCTGTCAATGGCATGATGCTCAAACATTATTTTTCTTAACTATACCAGTTTGAAATTTTTTCATTTTTCTCATTGTAAATATCATATATAACATTGCATTCAAAGTTATAAAAATAAAAATACAAAAACAATAGAAAAGAAAAGAGGGCAGAGTGAAAACAAGAAAGGTAGAGCCCCATACCAAAAAGAGAGACAAAATCTGAAAGTGTGCAAGCTCAAATGCCACTCCTAAAGACACACTTCTAGTAAGTCATATAGCCTAATCATGACTAATTATTTTTTCAATTTATTACTGATAGGTTAGTGAATTTGATCAGCCAAACAACACAATCTTGGTTTATCAATAAGGTAGATTAGGATAGAAAAACCAAGGTTCAAACAAGCTCAAATCTTGAACCTATGAGATTGATGAAGAACTGGTTCTAAAAAGCTCAAAATTTGAACCAGAAAAGAAAAAGGAAGTAGCTCAAACAAAATTCAAAACAAAGCTGAAGAAATGATGAAAGATGTTTTAAATTTTTAGATCTTAAACCTTCACAAATTTTGTTTTACTTATCTGCAAATAAAATCAATGCGCAGCTTCTTCTTATGCCATAGATCAACAGAAAGTTAGACTGCTTAATCCTGACTTGACTGCTTTTAAATTTCCTGTTTTAGAATTTAGAGAATAAAGGTCTGTCAGACAGTCTAATCCTGACAACTAGTAGTTAGGTAGAGAAATTTATGAGTTCAACTGCTTAATCTGAACTCATGGAGAAATAAAAGTAGACTTAGATTAGTTTTTTGTTTTCAAAAAAAATAAAATGTTTATGAAAAAAGTTTGCCAATCCAAATGCACTCTAAAGAGGAAAAAATGTTAGAATCATTAGGAATGGGTAGGTAGAGATGTTGTTTTGATAGAATTCCATTGTTTCAAAGATTATCAGATCAAATAAAGACCAGCTAAAGGAAAAGAAAGTTGATGCCCAATAGATGAAGGCATTGATTTACTGAAAAGCCAGAAATCAATAGCTGAGGTTCTTGACACCTTCAAAAAGATGTCATCCCCATGTGGAGCCACTGTTGAGCCACTATTAGCCACCTATAAAAAATTTGTCATACCAAATGGTGGCTAAATCTTTTTAGGCCTTCAAGAAACAATTTCATGTCCAAATTGTGAGTTCTTGAAGTCTTAAGATGATAATTATCCTTTGAGTTAATCTTCATTGTTGTTTCACTATTAATCCTAAAGTACCTGCTGTTTACCAAGAGAAAGACTACTTAAAAACTCCATTTTCCATCATTCCACTCCTCCTTTTCACTCACTAATAACCCCATTTTCATCCTTATTTCCTTCATAAAATCCCTCCATTAACCTTCATTTAACCTCCAAAATCATCTCAAAACCCTCTTTAAACCTCATATCTTACCTTTATCTGGTTTAAAACCCATTTCTTCCCTCTATCAAAACCCTTAGCCTTAAAAACCCTTTTTTTTGGCCTAAAAATCAGTTTTAGCACTATAAAGTATTTAAGCCCCCAAGGGCTTATTTCCTTTAGCCCCTTCCTCCATGCGTCCTAGAGCCCCGCAATCGGGCGCTAGAGGGCTCAAAAACTTTCCCGAACCCCTATTTCCTTTTATTTTTCCATCCCCAATGTTTCAAAATCAAAATAAATATGGACCGTTGATCTTTGTAGATGAACGGCCATCGGGCCTGTTTCCTCCATATATTCCACTTACCACGTCTTTTTTTTTTTTAACATTCCCGTTTCATCTTTAAATCCCCACCACCCGATCGTCAGATCCAATGGTTTGGACTAAACCCGATAACCCAATAAACCTATCCACTTCACGAAAAAAGAACTGACGCAATCGTCGGTCCCACCATCCCTTGTTCGCGCATCTTATCCCTTGTCGCACACTTTCCACACCGTCCGATCTACCTTCAATGATCCGACGGCTTCTACTGCATATCGCAAAATTCTTGTGCCTAAATGTTAACGCCAAATTTTTTTGTGAAATGGGCGGTATTCTGAGGGACATGCATCAGATAATGTATCGAATCGCATTTTTTTCTACAATACCGCCTACAACCCATTTTATTTTTCGAAAACCATTTCCGGTTTTCTGCCTTACCGCCACACTCCACAAACGTCACTTTGGTTTTTAATCCCAGTCGTCGATCTCTGAGATTGGACGGTCCTGATTTAATCTTGCCCCCATTTCATACCCCACCTAACTTGCCCCTAAAAAATTTCATCAAGCAATCTCGACCGTTGATTGTCCTAATCCAACGGCTCCTGTTCGCCATCATGCCCAAACCTCCAAAGCCGTTTTAAACCTATTTTTCTTAGGATTTCTATGATTTTTGTTTGTTTTATGCAGATTCTATGGATTTTTCCCACAGTTATAAAGATAACGTGAAGGCCGAGAATGATGATTCCAAGACCTTTAGTACAGGAAGGGATCTCAGGAGTTCTCAAATTCCACAGTCTTGGTCGATAGATCATGATTATCGATCCATTTAAGAGAAATCCTCCAACTGCATAAAACCATTTGTGTTAGTGAAATAAAACAAACAAAGTGTATCAGCAATGAAGATATTAAGGATAAATTGATTAAATCCAGAGCCTGAAGATCAGGGTTTTAATCTACCAAATAAAGAGATAAAGACAGTGTTAAAGAATGAAGACCCAAAGACGAAGATCAAAGCTAATTAAGCTTAAACACAGACCTAAAGAAAATTAAAAGTGTTTAAAAGGTAAACAGAGAAAAATATCAATAAAAGAGGTTTCCACTTCCACATCAGAGATCATTCATCCTCTTCAGCTACCAAAGTGCCACCTGCAGCTTCAATAAATCAAAAGAAGGCATAGTTATTGCCCAGTCAGAAGATATTTGCCTAAAGACAGCTGAACAGTTATTTCAAACCAAATAATATATTTTAAATTGTCAGTAAAGTTATTTTAAAAGATAAAAAGAGCCTTAAAGTCAATCTTTTTGTCCACTAAGCCTAAAAATCAGAAATGGAATAAATGAAATATATTTGTAATTCAATGCATTCCTACATTATGCCTTGCATGGTTTGCAAGGCTAGGAATTTCATTTAGTATAGAATTAATGATACTCAACCCTAGAAACTCTTACACCTCCTCATTTTCTTATAAAACCTCCTTGAGGAGCACATTGTAAAGGGTTGGTTGTTGGACTTTAATGTAATAGTTGTTGTATCGAATCATTGTTGAATGTAAATAAGTTCTGAAGCTCTGAAGCTCTGTTAAGTTATTGAAGAAGTTAGGCTAAGAAGAGAAGTTGTTGCTGTGATGAAGCATTGGACATGTAGTTTGTAACTGGATTGACAATCAATATACAAGCTGATTCTTGGAATCCTGGTCTATATCATTGGTGAAGTACCTCTTACTATTATTGTTTTCCTTTCATTCATGCCATTTTGTTCACTTTTCTCCAATAAAAAACAGCAAGCATAGAGCTATGATTTACTTCTAAAGTACCCTACTCTCACTGATAAGCTTTATCTATATGTTTTCTACTAATTGTGGTATTTGAGAATGACTTAAATTAAGTATAAACATTATCAAGGAATGTTGGTTAGTCCATGTATTGATGTGAAAAACTTGAAAGGAAGTTCTTGAATGATATTTTCATTACATGCTAAGTAGAGTTAAACTAAGAAAGTTTATGGTTTGCCCTGTCTTCTAGTTCTTTCTCCAAAGTTTGTTTGAAAGTTTCCCTAAGAGTATGCCAAAGAACATGTATGCCAAAGAAGGCCTGTTGTGTAACCGGCTCAAAAAAAGAAAAGAAATATCAACGCCTTAGAAATAAGCCACTTCGAGGGGGCAACCTCCAATACATTACATGAATGAAAAATTCTTGGATGATACAAATTACAAAACCTCCTTTCTATATATAAGAGTCCATGGGGCCACAATATTGTAATCTGAGTAGGGCCACAATGTAATCCTAGGCGACCTAACAATAACAATGTAAGGGCACGATAATAACAATATTGGGGTTAGAGGGGGCTACACTAATAACAATAAGGGACTACACTATTAATATAAGGACTTAACATGCGCCTCTCCTTCAAACAAGTGCTGTCCTCAACACTTGATTATTTCTTGATGCTTCTATATAAAATTCTCATTCTCCCATGTGGAATCTTCTACAAGAAAGCTCTTCCACTTTTTGAGATACTTTGAAATTGATTGTACTTGTCGAGTTCTTATTTCTGTGACTGCTTCAGAACTTCCTTCGATGTGATGTTGACCTTCTGTTGTTTCATTAGATTCTGCACCAAAGTTAGGTTATCTTTTGAGAGTTGGAGAACTTGTTGTTGATGCTCGATGTGATCTTCCACTAATTTATCATCTATATTATCTATTATTTGATCCTCCAAACCATCCAACTTAGCCTCCATTTTAGCCTTTAAACCATCTATGTCATATTTGGTTTCTCTTCGTAAGATTGAAATTTCTTGCACTTGGTACCATAATTTTGATATCTCATACTGCAATTCTTCCTCTTCATGCGTCATAGTATAGCTTTCTGAGGGCTTAATGGGTATGGAATTATTTTTTGGAGGCATAATAGAATCCATTACTGACAAAAATTCTTCAATATGCCCTTGGAATCAATTCAACTTGATTCTTCAAACAAGACTTATGCAATTCGGAAAAAAAACAATACACACATTTTTCTTTCTTTTGAGGAGCTCGATATTGAAATTGGATTATCTCTGTGATTGTGTCTCTTCAATATTTGAAATTAAACACTAAAGTATCCCTCTGAATTCTCTTTTTAATTCCACAGGTCTGACCTGATTTGGATTCTCCAAGACAAAGTTGTGTCCAATCTCCCACAATGACCTAATTCTGGACTGGTTCAGTAGAGCGAACTTGTAGAACTTGTCACGTGTCACTGTTTCGTCCTTTGTCTCTGAAATAGATAGCCACAAAACCACAGTCCGTGTACTTGTGACCAAATTTTACAGAAATCCAATCCAATGCCCAGACAGAGAGTTATTGAACTTTTCCCACAATCACCTCCTTGAGATGAAATTCAAGAGCCTGACAAAGCACTACCTTCCACAGATCATATCTCCAAAAATATTGTGAACCAAGCTCTGAATTTTTTTTATTAATTGCCTCAGGATTTCAGCTTCGCACCATACGAATTTCCAATTCTGAACCTTCGTAGAAAAAAATTTATAGCGCAAATTCCACGATGACCTGTTTAAGAGCTTGAAAAAAGACCTAACTTCCACAGATGATATCTCCGAAAATATTGTGAACCAAGCTATGAAATTTTTAGAAAATCTTCCTCACGATTTCGGCTTTGCACCCTAAAAATTTCAGCTTCTGAAACTTTGTAGAAAACAAGTTATAGCGAAAATTCCACGATGACCTGTTTGGAGCAGTGAAACCCTAGAATCCAAAGCTCTGATACCAAATGTTGTGTAACCAGCTCCAAAAATAGAAGAAAAGAGATATGAACGCCTTAGAAATAAGCCACTTCAAAGGGGGAAACCTCCAATACATTACATAAATGAACAATTCTTGGATGATTCAAATGAACAAAACCTCCTTCTATATATAGGAGTCCATGGGGCCACAATATAATCCTAGTGGGGCCACAATGTAATCCTAGCCGACCTACCAATAATAATGTAAGGGCACAATAATAACAATATGGGGGTTATAGGGGTACAATATTAACAATAAGGGGGGCTACACTAACATAATAAGGGGCTACACTATTAATATAGGGACTTAACATTTTAATGCATCTAACCTGATCTTAAGCTGCACTTTGTTTTCTTATCTATTTTCATCCCTTTTGAAAGTAGTCTAGTGAGATTACTGGATTGTTGTCTGATAAGTTAGCTTTAATACAAGCTTGTCCAAAGAAGTCTATGGTTAGCCCTGTCCTTTGGTTGGTTTGAAACGATTTCTTAAAAAGACTTTTCTTGTATGGAAAGTTGATAAATCCTTGTTGAAATTATTGGCTTTTTCTACTTTCTCAGCACTTTTAATGTTCCACTCCATCATTTAATCTAAATCGTCTTTTGATATAGATGACTTTCCCCTTGGACCACTCTTGAAATTGTTGTACAATTAAACCCTTTTGTGACTCAATTTCCTAATGGATTAAAGCTGCTTCACACTAATCCTATCTGCTGAACACTTCTCAATATACTTGCATCTTCGCCCTTTGAAACTATTTCATTTTCTGATATCCCATCCAATTAAAGATCATACCAGACCAAAAAAAAAAAAAAACCATTGTTCTTAATAACTAGCCTAATATCATACTAAAACCTTAAAAGATAAATCAATCTTTGCACTTATAGAGAGATCCCTCTCTAGATTCAGGAGGGCTAGATCCTAGAATCCCAAAGTGGTTTTTGATGTAATCTCTGCAGCATTTAGTCTTGCCACTCTACTAAATTACAGAGGCCTAACATCTTCCATGAGTTGAGATTAGACTGTTGAACTCATAAATTCTCTACCTAAGCTACTATTTGCCAAGATTAGACTGTCTGGAAAATTTTATTCTGTATCTTCTAAAAAAAAAATTGAAAACACAGCCAAACCAAGTTTAAGAAGTCTAATTTGTTGTGGTGTCTATGGCTCTATGTACAAGCTGCACATAGACCTTATTAGAAGAAATTTAAAACAAAACTTGAAGGTTTAAGATCTGAAAATTATAAATATCTTTCATTCCTTCCTTCAGCTCTGGATTTGATCTTTTTGAGATGTTCTTTCCTTTTTTTTCTTGGTTAAGATTTTGAGCAGATTAGAACCAATTCTTCATCAATATTCCAGGTTCAAGTTTTCCGCTTGTTTGAACCATTGTTTTTCTATCCTAATCTAATATACTGATAAACCAAGATTGAATAGTTTGGCAAATCTTCCTCACTATCCTATCAACAGGCAATTGAAATCTATCTTAGTCATGATTAGGTTGTATGACTAAAATAGCAGTGTTGTTTTTGGTACTGGCATTTAAGCTTGTACACTTTCAGAATTTCTTTTCTTTTTGGTATGGGGTTGTACCTTTCTTGTTTTATTTCTTCCCTCTTTTTCTTTTTCTATTTTTTTTGTCTTTTCTCTTCTTCAATTTCAAAAGCAATGTTATATACAATAAAATAAAAAGCTCTAAATTTAAAATAAATCAGCTAACATAAATAATGTTTGAGCATCCTGCCATCATCAACACCTCCAAAGTATTCAGCTCTACCCAATTCTTACAGAAACAATGCATTGTTTCCAATAGGAGATTGGATAAGATATGGGCCCTGCCATAAGTTATCAAATTTTCCATGTTTGCCCTTATCTTCTCTTCCTAAATCCCATTTTAAAACTTTATCATCAATATTGAAATCACTTGCCTTGGTTCTTCTGTCAAAAAAATTCTTAATGTTTTCTTGTAATTGTTGTGCTCTAATGTAGACCTCCTCCCTGGTTTGTTGTATATGTATTGTTTGGTTTATCCTTCTTGTTACATCATCATCTTCAGACTGTACTTCCTGGATTAGCTTCATGAATGGCACCCCTAAACTGGTTGGGAACACTGCATCAGTTCCATAAACGAGCTGGTAGGGAGACATTCCAATTGAATTTTTCACTGTCAACCTGTCTTCCCATAAAGCATGTACTAGCTTATTGTGCCATGATTTCTTGTTATCTTCTAGAAACTTCTTGATAATGTTTACCAAATTTTTATTTGATGATTATGCAAGCCCATTACCTTGAGGGTAATAAGCAGTGGAATGACCCAATATAATATGATACCTATGACAGAATTCTACCATCTTTTTAGACCCAAATGCATCAGCATTATCAGTTATGATCTTTCTAGGACAACCAAATCTGGAGAGTATATGTTTTTCAAGGAATGAGATGATGACTCAATCTATGGCATTCCTAGAGGGAATGGCTTCTATCCAATTGGTAAAATAATCTGTTGCTGTGAGGATCCATCTATGTTGGGTAGATGAGGGAGGATGGATTTCCTGAATGAAGTCCAGACCCGACTACTAAAAAGGAGCTTCAACAATGATTTGTTGTAGAGGTAAGGGAAGAAGATTTCTTTTGCCTTCAAATATTTGGCATTTGTGACAGACAATAATCATTTTATAGACATATTGAAAGAGGGTGGGCCAGTAATAACCAGCTCTGAGGATTTTATTCACAGTTTATTTTTAGTAGAGGTGGCCTCCACATTCTCCTTCATGAAACTCATGCTTGATCTTATCTGCATCATTCTCAGACAAACATTTAAGCAATAATCCACCAGCATTTTTCCAATATAAAAATTTATTCAAAATGCAGTAATTTACAAATTTTAACTTTAAAAATCTTTCTTTTGTTTTAGACAAACCAGGAGGGGCATTAATATTGAGCAAAACATACAAAATATCAGCATACCAAGATGAATTCAGAAAATGATCTTCAATAATTGGAGTTAAAATCTCCTCCTGTTCATCTAATGCATTAAACATGTTTATATCAAGAGCTTGGAAGTTAGATTCAACCATCAGTTTTGCTAGTCCTTGACCCTTTATGATTTTAATGGGTTTGATTTCTAAGTCATACTCTAAACTTAGAGCAATCCACTTTCCTCTTTTTCCATCTAGATCTTGGGTAAATATGTCTTTCACCACTGAATGAGGCACAAATGCTATGATGTGGGAATGTAAAATTTAAACTCTAAATTTCTTTAAGGCTTTGACTAAGGAAAAGGATTTTTTTTTCCATATGTTATACCTCAGAGGTGCATCTATTAATGCCTTGCTGAAAAATGCAATGGGATGCTCTTGTCCATTCAAATTATTTTGTAATAGGACAACAACTACTGTGTGTTCAAATGCAAATGAAAAAATGAAAAAATCTTTGGGGAAATCAAGACTGATAAGAACTGGTGTTTTGGTGAGTGCTTGTTTTACCATTTCAAATGACTTATTTACTTCTAAGTTCCATTTAACTCCTTCTTCCTTTTTAAGCATGTTTGCTATCTTTCTAAGGAGTTCAGCTAGATTGGGTATGAAATTTCTCAATAAATTAATCTTTCTAACGAAAGATTGAAGTTCCTTGATGTTTCCAGGATGGCTGATTTGCAATATGCCATCAATCCTCTTTGGGTCCATCCTTATTCCTTCTTCTGATATGATATGCCCAAGAATTTTGCCTTCTTGGAGACCAAACAGTGTTTTCTTTGGATTCAAGGACAATCCAAATTTTCTGCACTTTTCAAAGACCTTTCTCAAGTGTATAAGGTGTTTTTCATCTGTTCTAGAATAAACCATTATATCATCAAGGTAAATCATAATGAAGTAACCTATTTCTTTTGAAAATTCAATGTCCATGGCTCTCTGAAATGTGGCACCAGCATTCATCAAACCAAAAGGCATTTTCAAATACATGAAAGTACCCCAACGTGTAGTAAAGGTTGTTTTAAGTTGATCATCAGGATGTACCAATATTTTTTTGTAACCTGATAAGCCATCTAGCAAGGAAATTCTTCTAGAACCAACTACCCTTTGTAGAATATGATCCATCTTGGGTAAGGGATAATTGTCCTTTAATGAGGCTTTGTTCAGGTTTCTAAAATCAATGCAAATCCTTATCTCTCTTGTTTTCTTCCTAACTGATGCAAGATTAGACACCTACTCTGAGTATCTAACAGGGACTATAACTCCAGCATCATACATTTTTCTAATTTCTTTCTCTACCAGGGGTAATTAAACAGGGTTGATTCTGCGAAATTTTTGTTTAAAAGGTTTCTGGTTTTCTCTGAGGGGTATCTTATGCTGAATTATTTTTGTATCATATGATTTCAGATCTTCGTAACTCCATGCAAACATATGAGAAAATTCTTTAAACAGCTCAATATCTTTCAGTTTGATATGAGTTGGCAGTGTTTTAGACAGTTCGATTATTTTGGGATTTTCCTTACTGACTATGTTGCATTCTTCCACTTCAGATTCTATGGGTTCTAGTTTTGGCTTCTTGGCCACATCATTCAAATCAAATAGTTCTTCTAAGGGGACCAGCCCTTTTGGCAAGCTTTGGTCTTTAGATTGCAGCACTTCTAGGTCTTCATTTTCCAAATCTGTGATATTTTTTGTCATATGCTGGAATTCATTTGTTAACAGATTTACTTCTGCAATCTCAGGAGACTTTTCTTCTTTAGTAAGTGGGTTTTCTTTAGCAGAACAATCTTCATCAAAATCTGAATCTGAGTGTGTTGTTTCAAATTATTTTTTGGACTGTAGGAAGTCTTCTATTTGTTTATCTGCTTCAAAAACTTGCCAATATTTTTCATTATCTGGGACAGCTCGTCTAAATTTTACTTGGGTGGTGCATTGCTTGGTTTCATAAGGTGTAAGAAAAGTTCTAGCAGTAAAGGCTAAACCATTGGCAAGGAAATTTTGGTTTCTTGGGACAAAGATAAGTTGGAATTCATAAAATGTTTTTAACAAGTCCATGGCATCATCTCTATAGGCTCCAAGTTTGGGATGTTTGGCACTATATTCCCTATTTACTTGCTCGATAATCAACTAAGAATCTCCATGAAATTTGATCCTTTAGGGCCTTAATTTTTTCGATAAATGTAGGCCTAAAAGGAGAGCTTCATACTCAGCTATGTTGTTTGTACATTGAAAATTTAATCTACAGGAATGCCCCTCAGCATGATTTTTTTTAGCGTTGTGTATCCATATGCCTGCTCCTGCATCATTTTTAGTGCAAGACCCATCAAAATTCATGTTCCAAAGAGAACTGTTTTCAGATTTTTGATTTCTTTCATGGCTATCCTCTTCGTTTTCTTCATCTTTCTGTTCTATACAAGGGTCTGCATTATGTTTTTATGTGTTTAGTTCCTCAAATTTTTCAATGTTTTGAGGTTTAGCTCCTTGATTCTCATGATATGCATCATAGTTATGACTATTCTGGACCTCAAGAACTTTACTCTGTTTGTTATAAATTTCTGAATCAGCAAGATAATTTTTAATTTCCTCTTTGTTCTCCTCTTTATCAATGGCTATAGCTATGTTTGTAAGTGAAGTGATCACAACATTTGATGTTTTTTCACTGATTAGCTCTTGCTCTTTTGGAATATCATCATTAAAAAGAATGAAAGAGTCAAGGTCAACGTGGATGGAATAGGGAGGAGAATTCTCTGGTATTTATTGGTTACTCACCATATATTTCATGTGTGTTTCCCTATAGAGTCTTCTTGGTTTATTGAAAATAGGAATGGTGGCATAAGTCATATCCATCTGCATTGTGCCTTGTAACTTAGCACCCCATGATCTAGAAAGGAGCATGCCATATTTTGGGGGTATATCAGCCACTACAATGTCCATTAATAAACTCTTGGCTAGTATTTGGGTTAATTTAACACACAAATCCTTTATTAAGCCTAGAAATCTCACCCTGCTTGAATCAAAGGAATATAAATATTTGTAGGGTCTAGTTACCTCTAAGCGCAATCTTTCCATAATCACCTTGGGCATGAGGTTGTGTGATGCTCCTGAATCAAGCATGGCATTGTGAAAAATATTATCATGGATGTTTAAGCTAATGTATAATGGAGGGGTAGTACCTTCTTTAAATTTTCCTTCAATTTTTGGTCCAAAAATGAGCTCTGGGGTATCATCATTTAAGTTAACTATGTCATGAGCATCTTCTATGTTTAAAGCCTTCAAAATCTGACCTCTATATAAATTTTGAGTGACTAATTCAGTGAGTGGGATAGAGATTTTGATTTTGGATATTTCATTCTCTAGGCTGAAGGGAATCTGGTTTTTCAAAGTGTTTGATTCTGCCTTGTTAGTCACTCCTTGTTCAGCAAAATTAGCTTGCTGATTTTTAGTATTTGCAGCAGTTAGAATAGTTTTTTCAGGAGCATTAGTTGAAGTGCTAGTGCTACTGGGGTTAACCCTCTATTTTTCATTGGCTTGGGTGTTTTTCCCTTTGTTTGAATTAGAATTCAAAACCACTGTTTTGTGAATTTCAACTGTCTTTTTGGGTGTATTTTCAGGGCTGTTTTTGGTAGATTTATCAGAGGTTTTGTTCTTGGGAGTTCCTTGATTCCTTTTTCTTCTGAGGTCATATTGTATAGGTGATCCTATGATGGCATATTCTGAGTATTGTTCATAATAATCAGTTTGTGGTCTTCTGTCATCATAAGGTGTATACATACCTTGTTTTCTTTCATGGAGGAAATAAGAATCCTCATTTCTTACTCCCAACATGTTCATGTCATCATCCTCTATTTGTTCAATTATTTCTTCATCCTAATTTACATAATTTTCTTGAAAATGAGGTATGATATGTTGATCATCTTCTCTTTGTCTGTTTTGAGGTTGATTTCTCCTAAAGTTCTGATTTTGATTTTGAGATTGATTTTTGTTTTGGGGAGCTGATTGATTTTCCCTAGATTGTGCTCTCTCAAGTATGCTCATCTTCTTCATCATTTCCTGCATCATTCTTTCCATTTTTGAGCTAGATGTGGAGGGTGTAGTTTCCTCCTTAAATGATACTTTCTTTTCATTCCTCATCCTAGCTCTTTTTTCAATCAGATTAACTTCCACAACAAGAGCTCCTTTCTCCATTTCTTCCAAAGTTAAGGGATCTATTTCTCTTAGCTGATAGGCCATTTCAGGATCAAATCCTTCAGGAAATTTGGCCAAAGTTGAGCCTTGAAAAGGTTTAAAGTCTGGAGGTAGTGCATTATAAACACTATTGAACCTAGTGAAATAATTTTGAACACTTTCCCCAGTGTTTCTTTCGAGGTTTTTGTAGTCTGAAAGTATTTGGAGAGGGCTTTTCCTGATTTCCCATTTGTTTAGGAATGACTGAAGGAGAGCTTGGAGGTCATTAATACTATTAGGGGTTAAGCTTTTGAACCATTTTCTTGCTTCTCCCCCTAAACTTTGAGTAAACAATCTGAGTTTGACAGTTTCATCATCTATCTCATTTCTATCAAAATATTCATTCATCTTGTCCACATGTTGTGAAGCAGTAGTGTTACATAGTAACTTTTCACCGTCCCTGCAATTTCCCGTCCCACACATTGGAGGGCCTTTTCTGTGACCTGTGAGTAGTGACATGACCTGAAACCATTTTCATGGTATCCCCCTTGACAACGACAATCATTCCTCTGAAGACAATTTCCTGTGAAAAACCCTAAAAATAGACCTTTTGGCCTTGGCACGACTAGCCAGTTCAGCCCTCGCACCAATGGGGGAAATCCACCAAAGAGGGCGCGAGGACTAACGCTTTGTCTCAGTGTATTACCCGTGCCACGCTTAATAAGGATTGTTTTTTAAAAATAAATGGCGGAAGTTTGATTCCAAACAACTCCTGAATGAGTCTCTAAAATGAGTTGGGAGGTTTGGCTTCGGATCTCCATGTAGGAGAAGTGGTTTTCCACCTATCATGGAAGTTTCCTTGAGGATAGGGCCAATTCCACCATTGTAGGGATCCCAAATCCCCTTCCACCATCTATATAATCTTGCCATTTTCCCTTAGCAAGCTAGCACTAAGAGCTAAATCATTAGCAAGGAGACTATCACCAGACAACCTTTGAGAGCCAAGCCAAAGAGAGAGAGCTTTGTCCCATTCCTGATGAGCTTCATTGAGACATGCTCCACTTTCGACCCCACCGATGGAAGATCCAACATCAGAGCTTAAGGTTGTATCATTCCTTCCTTTCATTAATTATAAGCGACTTTGATTATGGTTTCATTCATGTATCTTTATCTTTGATGAAATGAGTTACATCTTCTCTGACTGATGTATAGTTACAAGATTTAGATTCTATGTTGTGTATCATCGTGTTTCTTTGCATGTGTTCCAAACTGGAAGGATTGTGATCTGCCGGAGCAGAGGATGGGAAACATCATCCTTCTTTTCGATGACCATCGTGTAGGACCTGAGCTAAGCAACTTATCATTTCTTGTCATTTTGTAACTAGATACCTCCGTCTTAGCGTGATTTTATTGTTGCTAGACTCGATCTGGGCTAGTAGGGATCGCTTCTGTCCGCAGAGGGGATTTAACTCTCCAACAAACTGGCGACTGCACTGGGGATACATTGATTGGAGTTTGTCCTGTATTTTCGGTTGCTTTTGGATTTTTTCTACTTGATCAGCTCTTCTGGTTGCCTCTTTCTGGTGTAAAACCTCTGTTTAGCCCCCAACATACCTAATATGCTCCTTATTTTCTCTTTTTTATTTTTGTCATTAGTAAACTTGACTCGCGCATTTTTTGACCTAACAGTCATGCCAAATGGTGCATGTTGCTGGTTATGCCCCCACGCCAATCCTGTTCTAGCGCTAGATGCAGCCAGACAGTCGCGCCAATCTTGTGTGGTGCTAGGGTTTGCTTGTTTCTGAGCCTTCTGAGCTTGGTTTATGGTTTTTGTGTCATTTTTCTGAGTCCTAATTGGCTGAGTTTAATCTCCATCCTCCGGTTTTTTTCCCTCTACTATCGGTTTTACATTCTAGCCCTAGGGCATCTAGGTGCTATGGTGTGCTGAGCCTCCTGTGGGTGTTTTTGGTTTTCATTTTTTCAGTGAACTTCATTTTTGCTTCCTTGCATTTGTTTGGTGGTTTTCCATTGTGTTATTTGAGTGATTGCCCTCTTTTTCATTCGAGTTTCACCTTGTCTCATTTCGAGCCTAGATTACATGGTTTGTATGAGTCTTTGGGATTCCTCTTTTATTTTAGGGGTTTCTCTATTAGTTTGAGGTATGATTGTGTGTTTTGCATTGAGTGAACTTGCTTGTTTTTACTCTTCCGCTATCGTTTCGAAAATTGATCTCTTTATTAGTTTTTATTTTGTTTAGTGCATTTTGCTCTTAAAACATTGAAAATACAAAAACACGTCTTTTGCTTTTGATTGGTTAGTGTAAATTGAAAACTTTTCTGCATTATTAGTGTTATACAACTCTAAAGGAAAAGCTTTTAGTTTCATTAGCATGCATTTGAGATACTAGTGGTTATTTTGTGATCATTTTGTTGTTGTTTGAAATTCTCTCAACCTTCTCGTTGTTAGCTATTCATCGAACAAAATGATATATTGTGGCATGTAGTGTGCATTTAGGGGATTTTTGAGACATAACATTCGCTAGGGCCTGAAATTGAAACATAATTGAAGATCAACTCTAAAATTTATTCAATTTACCTTAAGGCAACATTGAAACATTAACGAAATAGCTAGAGGTATAGGCTAGTGACGTGTTCTGGTTTCGTTAAACCTAGTAGCTGTCATTCGCCTCTTGGCTTTAGACAACACTAGTACGGACTTGTTCTCCTCGTACCGTCACGTATATAAAGGGAGACCCCACTAGGTTTCTATCCTTTATTCATAGGAAGCCGAGTCTGCCGCCTTATACCCGTGATACACTGGACACAGCATTCGGGGAGATTGCCTGCACATACTTCAAGTCCTTGGTTGATTTCTCTTTCATTTTTGAACCAAGGTGTATATTGCAGTTCACGGATATTTGGTAGACCCGTTTTGCCTAGATTTCCAGAGTAGTCATTTTGATCTTTTCTGACTCATTAAATTTGAAAGGATCATCAAGAACTTGTCCTTTCATGCTTGTTTCCAAATCGAAAGAGATAGAGTCACCTTTTATCCATTTCTCAACTCTTAAAACATGAAACGGTAAAGTTTCTAAGTTTCAATGTGGTAAAAGTAATCACCTGCAATCACACGCCCTTTTAGTTTTCTTGCTAGCCGTTTGATTGTTTTCCTCGGTTTTTGCCTGTGTGCTTTTGTTTGATCTCTTCCTCTGTTTGTTGTTGTCACAGTGGCAGAACCTTTAGTTTCATCTACTGGTAGTCCTTACACGGATGATTCATTAGAGGTATCTCAGTCCTCTGCTAAAACTCAGCAGCCTATCATCTCCGAGTTTCCCGATGGGGGACCGGTTCTATCTGAGCTTCCCTTTGGTGGAACAGTTGAATTCAATTGGCCCTTATCCAATGCTTGGTTTGGATTTGGAGTAGGGGAATATTTCCCTCCTCTTACATCAGGATGACTCTTTTTAGCTGCTTTTATACCTCCTACTCCTTTTCGTCTTTTAGAAGATATAGTGGCAGGGTAAGATATGGACTCATCCAGTCCTTCTCCTAGTGAGGAAAACCCTACATTTGGTGAAGATTACAAGCTATTCCTAGAAAAAAACCTCGAGTCTTCTATAATGTCTTTGCCTGGTCCTTCGCCTCCAGCAGGGTATAGATCCTTAAGTCAGATTGTGGCCATTGTCGCCTCTATGGGAGTATCTACTTCATCTACGATGCTGGTTATTCCTTCGTTGGGGATGTCTCCAAGGACACCCCTCACGTCATCTCCTTAGGTCACATCTGTACCTGTTAGGCCTACTGTCTACGTAGCTACATCTACGCCTGCTGTTACTACTCAGTCCACAAGGAGCTCGTCTCTTCCTGAAGACGTTTACATAACATCCACTATTCCAAAGAATATCTCTCCTGAGGAGTATCGGTTGTCTCTACAGCAGTCAAACTCTGAGGTTGGTTAGTCCTCCCAAGATCCAAACCTTTCTTATTTTTCCCATTATGGGCCATATGGTACACCCATTTACATCTTTCCATATTAGTACGATGAGCAAGGAAACCCTCTACATTTTCTTGCTCTAGAGGCTTATCAGTATGTTCAAGGTTTTCTGTCTACCCAGGCTGGGAAACCTTCCAACCCATAAGGAAAACCCTTCCTGGGCCAATCTTTGGGCCAACCTGGTTATCTATATGAACTGCAAGGACAACCCTTACAGGGCCAACCTTCGGGCCGGCAGCGGTTGTTATACGGTCCGCAAGGGTAATCCTACAACCCTCAAGGTCAACCTATATAGCCTCACCCTGTGGTCCAACCAGGGAAACCTCTAGGACCCACAGGTAAACTAGGGTATCAACAGGGACCGTTGTACGGTCCTGGGGGTAAAATCCAACCCTCTCAACCTATGGTGCAGCCTCTACAACCTCAGTTTCCTATTGGTCCAAATGTTTCACAGCTGGGGCCATCTTATGGTCTTGTTACAGGTCAAATTGGTTATCAGGCACAACCTGGCCCTATTCCACCACCAGGCCAGCCGGCTCATCCGGAGCAGCTTGGTGTCCCTCTTCAGCCAAGTCAACCTGTTCAACCAAGACAACCTGCTCGCCCGGGTAAACCTGTTCAACCAAGGTAGCCTGTCCAGCCGGGCCAACCTGTTCAACCAGGCCAGCCCGCTCAGCCAGGTCAACCTGTTCAACCAGGGCAACCTGTACATCCAATCAACCCTTCTCAACATCTGATGTACTCTATTCCGCAGCTGAATCCACCTATGCACCCAACCTATCAAGCTCAGCAGGGCCCCACTTACCAGCAACCTGCTCAACCCCAAGGTGGTTATTATCTTCAAGGTCAGTCTTGACCAATTTATAACTCACCCTAAGGTTCTAATTATTACCTTCAAGAACCAGGCTATACCTATACTCAACAGTGAAATCCATATACTGCTCAAATGGGGCCAACATATAATCAGGGTCCACACCCGGTTATCAACCACCATACACTGGTTATCATCAACCGTATCAATCTAATTATGCATCTTATACCCCATATGGTCAGAATCCTCTGAGACAAAACCAATGGGGAAAAATTTATGCTCAATCAGGGTGGAGTGCAGGTACTGGTCCTTATCGAGGACCTGGCATGCATTTCAATCCTCAGTTGCCTTTCCTTGCCACTTTGGAATTGCCGAATGTATCTAAATTGACCAATGATCTGATTCTTCACAATCCATATTGGGCTCCGGTTCCAACCAAAGTGCCTGATGACTGTCCCAAATTTGAAGGTAAAGTTGGAGAAGACCCCCAAGCTCACATCATGACCTACCATCTGTGGTGTTCCTCGAACTCTTAGGTGGAAAACTCGATTCATCTACATATTTTTCAGCGCACGCTTACCGGTGCTGCTACTAAGTGGTATATCGAATTACCCCACGACATCTTTCAAGATTTTAATACTCTCGCTATGGATTTTCTGATGCATTTTCAGTTACCGGTTCGATACAAAGTCGAGACACATATCCTGACTTCTCTCAATCAGGATAAAGCCACTCACATATCAGATCATATTCATGAGTGGCGACGTCGTCGTCGACTCATCAAGTTTGATATACCTGATCATCTTCTAACACATTGGTTCACTACCTCCTTCATTAACAAGATCACTCAAGATATTGCTATGGGGGCATGTGTGACCGAAGAACAAGCCATCGCTTGTGCTCAGTACCTTGATTTGGTGTACTGTCAGTCTAGAATGCTATATGATATCTTGACTGATGCCCCGTGGCCAAGGACCTCTAAGGCACCAGCTACCCCATCTGTGGATGGTGTCATCGGTTCCGTTTCTCAAACTTCTCGGAAGTCCTCTAATGGGAAGCAGAAGTCTAATTCTTCCAATAACTCTACTCTTCCCGCCCCTTCGAATTATGGTAAGACTACGGAGGTCAACGCCGTTCAGGCTAATCCTGCAGAAAAGGCCTCCAAAGGAAAGAAGAAGGGTAAAGGCAAATCCAAACCTGACACCCCAAAACTAGAGTCTTCCAAACCTCGTTCTGAAGATGGTTCCCAATGGAAACCGAAGTACCCATGCCTCATCTGTGAAGGAGACCATTATACCAAAGATTTTCCCCGACGATCTGAGGTTAGTCAACTTCTGAAAGGCTCCAAAGGGACTCCAATAGTTCTCAAAGAACCATTCCCATCTTAGGAGATCCAGATGGTTGAAAAACCTTCACTGTCTGTACCATTTGGGTCACAAGTATTTATGATGAATGGTGTTGCACGTGTCTCAATTGCTACACGTTCGAAGGATTATGTTGGATCACGCTAGGCATCTGGGAAGGAATTCGTTGATGGCCCACCTCCCGCACTTGTCTCTGGTCCTTTAGAAATTGAGAAGCCCAACGCTGAACCTGTTGTAAGGCCACCTTCCAAAGGTGTTCTGCAAAAATATTCCTATAATCCAAATGCCCGTGCCACTTAGCACTACAACATTGTTGAGGATTTGGCACATGCACCTTCTGCAATGTCTGCGTTGGAAGTGCTTCAAAGTTTCCCATTGCAATGAAAATCTCTGTTGTCCGCAATCGGTGGAACCGATCCCGTCGATTCTAGTCTTCTCACCTTCGATCTCAAAATTTTTTTCCCTAGACTTCCACATCAAATCGCTCTTGTTATCCAAGTCGGCATCAACGGCCTCAACATCCATAGATCCATTATGAACGAAGGTGCTTCCACCTATGTTATGTCATCTGCCTACTGGAAAGCCATTGGCTCTCCAGATCTCACTTCGTCTCCCAATGCCCTAAAGGCATTTGATGCTCGAAAATCAAAACCCCTGGGTGTTCTTGAGAGTTTTCCAATCACACTACAAGGTAAGACAGTCAACATGGAAGTAGAAGTGGTTGATGCTAAGCTCAAGTACAATCTCCTTCTTGGTCACAGCTAGACTCATGCCATGCTATGCATTCCGTCCATCGTCTTCTGGGTTCTGAAGTTTCCTCATGAGGGAAAGATCATCACTGTAGATCAGTTGTCTTTCTTTAGCCCATCCTCTGAGAAAAACGTACCTTACGTGGATCAAATCCCCAATCCCCCTAACAGCATAGGACCTGGTCTTTTCAAGGACCCCATCCTCATGGGTATTTTTCTTGCGCCACCACCACACACCATTCATGTTAACATGATCTATAGGTCAGATGACCCTTGGATCATCCCTTCACCTGAATAGGTGACCTCTTTCGGAGAATCGATGCCTTTAACTCCAGTTGAGACTCATTACTGCGAAATCATCGCTACATCTGATCCTCCTCCTCCTGAACATGCTCCTTTGAGCATGGATTTGGATGTATATTCTCAATCCCCCTGGCTTGGCAATGCGGATTCATCCGACCCTTTAAGAGAAGTATTCCCTTCTGATGAAGCTATCATTGAAATTATGTCTCTTGAAGATCATTTCTCAGGTTCCCACTTCCCCTCTTCAAACGCTAATATTAACTCATGAGGTTCTTTCAGAGGTAAATCTTAGTAACATTACAGAAACCATGCCTATTGACATCTCCTTCAAACTAGGGATAGTCGAGAACATTCATGTGGGAGTTACTTGTTCTCCCAAAGAGATACAAGTTTATCCAGAACTTTTTTGCGAATTTAGATATGTTTTCACATGGTCCTATGAGGAGATGCCTGGGATTGATCGTAGTATAGTCATACATGAGATTCCCACCTATCTAGGTGCGAAGCCTGTGCGTCAGCATCTACGCCTAGTGCATCCCCAGAAAGCCGCAACTATCAAGGCAGAAGTTGAGAAACTTCTTAACGCGGGCTTTATC